>JAODJX010000097.1:28491532-28502968 GCA_026776945.1 Isichthys henryi | reverse complement strand
CATTGCTTCCGGGATAGGCTCCGGACCCCCCGTGACCCAGTAAGGATAAGCGGTTTGGAAAATGGATGGATGGATGAATAGGAAGGAGAATGAGCCCCCAACTCTGCTTGTAATTAACATACACTCCTATCGATTAAGACAACAGTCTCAGTTATGGGACCAAGCTGCAGAGATCCCTGATCATTGCTTGAAATATCACTGCTGTTTCTTCTGCATAGCTAATGTCCACCTGCCCCATGAACTCATCTTTTTCACACCTGAATTCTTTGCTCGCACCTCCTGGCTTGGGGGCTGTTATTGACTTACCCATGTGCTTCCATGTTACATGGTGTATTTGCGACCAAAAACATGCATGAGGTTGAGACGGATCTGTGTCTCTAAGTTGCCAATAGTGCCCTGTGCTTCCTGGGAGAAGCTTCAGGTTCACTCTGACCATGTGTTGTGTTTATGCAAGATGGATGCAAAATGAATATATTGGCAATTTTGTTTTCATCCCTCCACCTGTTTTCCATAGCTGCTCATCCCGTGCAGCTTTGCACTGGGTCTGTCCCCAGGGCCACCGGGCTGGGAACACCCTGGATAGCATGATATTTAATTAGAGGACACATACTCGCTATGACTAATTCAAAATCACACAAAGTGTAGGGAAAAGGGGGTTTGCACATTTCCATTTGTTTGCATAGATTTCCTCCAGCAGACGTCACTAAACTGGGCATAATAAGCGTTTGTCACTGAAGAGCTGGCCTTCCGTCCAGGAAATCCCAAGCCTTTTTCTGCGATTCCTGGGACAGTTTCAAGGTGTGTGATAACCCTAAACTGAATAAAGAGTTATGAAAGATGGACGGGAACAATTCTTGGAATACATTCGCGTTTCTTCAAAGAAAATGCTTTCCTCTTCTTCATAGGGATCCAGTATTGCTGGTGCTTATACCTGTATTATTATTATTTTATTACTAATAAAGGTACAAATAACAATTGGCAGAGTATGCCAATACAGTAAAATCCATCAAGGAGTGAAAGCATACACATCAGTGAACACAGAAAAGCAGTTGATTTGGCTAGTTGCTAGTACATTGCGGTTGACGGTGTTAGAGTCGATTTCGTTGGACCTTTTCATTGAAAATCTGCGTTTTACAGGATTTACAAAAACACGGCTCCTTCAGAGTTTCAAGTATCTACCAAGGTAAAATTAGCGTCCCCTCAACGTCAGATCCTACCTCCTCCTCGGTAATTCTCTCAAAACAATTTTCTTTCAATGATTGGGAGGGGTCATAAACATACCGCTCAGAATGATGACGTCATTTATGCGACGGAATAATAAAAAACTGCCGAAAACGTCATGTGATCGCGCGTCCGAAATTGTTCGTTTTGTTTTTTGCTGCGAAGGTGTCGTACATGGTGGGAAATGATTTTCCTAATGAGAAGTTCTGTTTGAACAATCCGCCTTTCCCGTGGAGAGATCAACTTCATGGATGCCTGCCAGCCACCCAGGTCACGCCCTCTTCACACTCCTGCCCTCTGGAAAGCACTGCCGGTGCATCAACAACCGCACGACCTGTTTCAGACTTCCTTTTCCCAAGCCATCAGGTGATCTACATATATCCAGCTACCGCATTGCATTGCATACTCTTGTCAATATACCACTTATACATTTGGTTGATATTTACCATGCCGTTTGAAATTTGCCATAATAATTTAATTACTACTGTTGAATTAACCTATATGCAGCTCTACTAGAAACCAGAACTCACCTATGACAAGAAAACTGCATTTTCAGTAATAGTAAACTTTGAATTCATACATTCAACTGTATCTACATTTTAAAGTCAGTATTAAATTCACTAAGCCTTGAGGCTCCTACTGGAGCATCATAGCTGTTTCTCCGTCCTTTTTGCTTATCCCATGTTGCTCTCCATGAATGACACACATGCTGTATGCTGGTGAGAGCAGGTTTTGGGGTGGGGTGGTTACAGTGTAGGGTTGGGGAGTTAAGGGCCTTGCTCAGGAACCCAATGGTAGCAGAAGTCTGCTGGTCCTGGGATTTGAACCAGTAAGCTTCTAATCATAGGCACAAAGTCCTAACCTGCTGAGCTACACAGAGCCCCCTCTTTGTCCCCAGGTTACTGTAGCAGTACCTAGGAAGTGGCCATCCAGTTTGGCCATGTCAGCCATCTCAGCAGGGGTCGCTGGCTCCACTTGGCAGATAAACGGCACTTCGGCAAGAGACAGTCCTCACAAACAGGTCCATAGTGACCCTTTCCACCGCCAGCACTGCACCAGATGAACCAAATAACAAATCTGGCTGTGAGGCAGATAACTCCAGCTGTGAAACTGGAACACCACAGTGATGGGAGAAAGGCTTGATTGAGCCAGTAACTTTTCTGACTCCATCTAGAGTAGGGAGTAGTTGACAGCCTGCACCTCCCGCATAAGATATGGAGCCAGGATACAGGTCCTGTCCTAGTGCAACCGCACTCCATCTCCACAGGCTCATTGTGAGATAAGCCGCTGTTTCATCCTTAGCCATCAATCTGATAAGGGACAGATGTGACAAGGGGCAGGCTACCGGATTCCTGTCCAGGCCCAGGCATAGAGCAGCAGCAGATTAGAAGTAGTGGACGATCACATGGAGCCTGGCAATGATCTACTGGCGACTACACAGGAACGTTAGCAACAGCTGCCACAGAAATTTGGTGATTATGTCTCCCTCTGTCCCTCATTTGGGGGGCGGAGGACCGCATGTTGGGTTTGTGTACCCGTGGTGTCACATTGTATTATGTATACAATAAATAATAATAAATTTTGCTACTGCCACAAGTTATACATATTCAATTGCACTACAGAACCATTCTAAGCCCCAAGACAAGAGCGTCATATATTTATGCAAGCCAGTTCTCCCATTTTTAAACATTATCTTAATATTTTATATATTAAAATATAATATTTATTATAATAAATATTATATAAAAGTTTAAATGGTTTAACTATGTACCACTGCCACACAAAAAGATTAACTAAAAGAATCTAGCTGTGTATAACCATAAACAGTTATCAATCTGACCTATTTGTGTATCATTGTGTCACAAGCTACAGAGACGTTCAGAGTGCAGAATCACAAAGAAATGTACTCTATAACAACCCATCCATTTTCCATAACTACTTCTCTACAGGGTTGGTGTGAACTTGGAGCTGACCACAGTGCTACCCACTGAGCCCACACACATAAATATTATATAACTTATTAATTTGATATGAATTTAAACTGAGGCAAGGTGGAAGCAGAAAGTACAGCAAGTAAAAGCCAGACAATCGTGGATTTACTCACTTTTCAATGCATATTTGGCTCCTTTAATATTTCCTCTTCACCAACAATAACCAGGTTTTGAGTCGTTCACATTTCTAAACTTGGACAAGTCCAGCGAATTTTTAGATTCCTCACAGCACTTGGATAATGTGACAACACTGGCCAGTTTTCCCAGAGTTCTTACAAAATTGCCAAATCCCACTTTAGCGGAACTGCATCCTGCGTTATGTTAACCATCTACTGTTTGACATGAATAATTGCAATTTGCTAGTTCATTACCTTATAGTACCACCCTCTGCTGTCATAAATAAAGGGCGAGAGAACATATATGAGGAGGAGGATCAAGACACAGAAATAAACAACCTTCTTTAAAGGCTTCCATTTGCATCAGTAAATTCCAAAATAGGCACTTTAATGAGAGATGTCAGTTAAAGTTTGTTTTAACAGTCCAGTTCATTGCTGTAGTCATATACGTTGGTCTAAAGTTTCATATTCCATTAATTAAAATACACCAGCCCCTTTATTTTATGAAAATAATACTTGTGTCATCACTGGTGCAAAGCATGCTGGCATCTGGGCATCTCTGTTCTTGGAAAGGTGAAGAATCAAAAACAAACTGACCATTCTGGTTAAGTTCTGCTTGACCTAACCAAATAATTATTAACACATGCCTAAATAGCATTATTTGAAGACCAAATATATGGACCTGATAATCAAGTCATATAGACGAAATAGAATATGAATCGTCGAAAAAAATTTGTGAATTTCAACACGAATAAATCCCGATTATTGTATATCGTATTTTTGTTTTAAATTTGTATTAGCCCAAAAGTCTAAATCTGGTGCTTATTTAAAAGACAAAAATAGCAAGACAGCCTATTTTTATTTGACATTATTGGACTGAATTTATGTTGTGATAGCTTGAAGATTAAAACACCAGCATTGCGGAGCTTAAAATGCAACATCTACCACCCGCAATAGTGAAGAGTTATAGCCTTGATTGGGAGCAGATGACATTTAAACTTTGAGAGGATGCAAAACTTCAAAAGACAATTTGTACATTGAAAATGGAAAAAAAAAAAGAAAATCAATCTAAATACCTCCATGCACAATAAGACCATCCACAGTGTCCCCTGAGACATGAAGAACTGAATGATCACATTTCAACAGGTTGCAGATACAACCATTCTAAAGAAGTGTTCTATATACAACTGTGCTGCCTAGAATCATTTTCAGAAACCAGTCATACGGCTTCGTCCCATGCATCGCTGCAATTCAGCTCGCTAAACCAAGGGCAGCCATTGTTTTCAATCAAAATATTTCCCCATTACAAGGTTTCTTATTATACATAACGGGTGGATAAGATTCATGTTTAGTAATTATTATTTTTTTTTTTTTTACAAAACTCCTCCAGGTATTTACATTAGAGAAGCTGGCACAACTGGCACTGCAAACTATGAAAACACAGGGTGGAATCTCAGTCACGTAGCCCCGGAAAACATCCAAACTGATAATCTGTATATCCATGAAGCCTTGTCTTTCTATTAAACTTTATCCAGGTAAATATCTAATTATTACACATGTGATTTTTAACCTTTTTACACCATCTTTAATCTTTCAGAACATTATTTATAGGTATTTATAAGCACTGTTTTGCCATTTGAATTATAATCCTTCTCATGATACAAAAACCGATTCCAAACTATTAACCCCTAAAGAAAAATCCACTCGCACACACACGCTAGAATTGCAATACACAGGACTGGGTGTGTGCTTGTAATGTATCTCCCTTTAAAACTCTTCCATGTAAGACTTACCATATTCTATGGAACATGACTGACTGCTCCATCAACCCAAGAAAATGCTATCAAATAGCAGTTCCTAATAGTTGTAGTACATCTTAGACAATCTAGCAGATGCAGAAAGGTCTACCATAAAGTTTCTTAAGTTTCATAACTTAAGTTTCTGTACTATTCCACTGGTCTGAAATCCATCAGAAGGAACCATGATGAGCAGAACGCATATCCATATTCATATCCATATTCATGTTCTTGCCATCACTTTGTCCTTAGAAATCTCCTTCTGGAAGCATCAGATATCATTGGTGTGAGAACGACAGAGCAGGTGCTGAATGAAGACAATCAAACAGTACAAAGATATAGATGTGCCTCTTGTCTATTGCCAATCAGAAACCATTGCCTGTTGGTGTAACAGGAACTGTTCTTTTTATTATTACCTAAACGTGTCCAGCTCTTAAAAATGAATCTTCGTCCACAACCCTGCCAGGACCCACAGAACCCTTGCTTTGTTTATGTTAAAGTTTCCATGAATGGAGAAAAATGCATCTCCCAGATCCACAGCAAAGTTGAGTATCAAGCGCTCCGCAGGAGTTGGGGTTAGTTCACATGTGGGCCCAGTGTTACAGCTTGGAGCTGCCCTGGCTGTCCGGGTCTGTGCCAGAGGAGCTGGTGTCAGAGTCCGTATCGACGTCATTGTCCCCCATCTGGCATTTCTCACGTACCCGCTGCTGGACGGCTTGGAGTCTCACCAGCAGGCTTTGGTAGTCGAAATGGCCCCGTTTTTCTCCAAATGGGTCCTCCAAAAAAAAAAAAAAACAAAACTAAATAAGTAAACCATATTTTATTTTAAACATGAATACACATTTAATTTATTTATATCAATGAAATTTAACGCATCAATGTGTAAGGTTAATAAGTTAATGCGTTTTTTTATTGCATGGAGTATTTTGTTGCCAAAATGTGAGAATAGTATGAGGAAAGTTTTAATTGCCAATTTCACCATTTTGAGTTCAGAGTAAAAGACTTCACCTTCATAACTTCTGTTTAATGATTTAGATGTTTGATTAAATATGTCTCATTTTTCAATTCTCAAATACTCTCTCACACATAAACACTAATTCAGGCTGGTTAGTAATTTACTATTTTATATTATTATTATTATTGGTAGTAGTATTATAATTTTTGAGTTATTGGCATTTCCTGGAACCAATGAATAACAGCAAATCGTTTGCACAGTATTTTTCTAATCTTAACTATGGCAATGGTTATAATACCAGTATGATGAAGCATTTATTTACTAACTTGAAAGTTGCTACCCCTTATCATTAGCACATTACAGCCCTCTAAACGTTATACTGACTTACTGTAAACCTGAAACTGTAGCCGTGTTACCTGCATGGTCTGTCCCTGGAGATGTAGGCGCTCTTTGCACACACTTTCGTAAAAGTCATAGTACTCCAGGAAGGACTTTTCCATTACACTCCTATAACAAAAGTAACACATATATTCCAACAGGAAAGCACAAGTACCACCACAAACCTCTAAAATGGTTTGGGGGTTTATGGTCAAGAAAAATGAGTGACAGCAAACAGCCGGCAATAACTTCCCCGTGAATGACTTTTATCATACACATGTGCATGAATGTCTTTGTATGTAGAAAATGGGTGGAAATATATGTTTGTATTCACTGAATTTGCAAACAGGTGAAGGCAGAAAAAGCTACATTACATTATTTAATTTCGCAGACACTTATCCAAAGTGAAGATAATGCTATTCAGAAGGCAAGGTCTGGAAGATCAGATCTGTGGTCAGCAGAGTTACATCACCCAGATATTACTCAGCATCCAGGGAAACTACACATTGACTGACACCGGTGCTTTAAAGACAAAAACTGCCTGACCTGTGCATTAATGTGTCAGTGTCTCTCATGATGAATAAGAGGTAATGGGCAAAAACTACCCATTCCCCCCAAGGGAATTAAGTACAGTTATTTAACTTTTAGAAATCTAACCATTTTTACACAGCTAACTTTAGCAAGGGCCTAATTATGTTAACAGATGTAAGAAAACTTCCATAGACAAACATTCAGGCAGAGAGAATTATTAGAACAAGACCACTTAGAGATATAATGGAAGTTGTATTGGAGGCAGTAAACCCTTCAACGGCAATTTTCAGAAAGCCTGTCATCGTTCTGCATTCTTCTGCAGCTTTGTTTTTTAAAATACGATTAAGAGAAAACTTACCAGAGGGCCTCGGGGCAGGGGCACTTCCCATCGAGCATGTCACACACGGCCACTCGCATCGTCTCATGGCGGATGCATTCATTGTAGTTTTTACTGTCACCTGGGTGTCTTTCCTGTGACACAGACACACGAGCTCAGAACTTGCGAATAGGGCTGCGTGATTTCACACTGCAATGAAACACATGCGCAATAATCCCCAGGGCTTTAGACAACGGGTGTAACATTAGTCTGGAGGCTGGTGTTTTTGTACTATATGGTCGTTTACTTATGCCAACAATTTGGTAAGCAGATTAGAAATACGCCTAATTAGAGGGGTGTATTGCGACGCCCAAATTTAGTAATCTGTATAAATTCAGCACGTCCTTATGTTTATTAAATTGGGTTAGCGGAGCCTGCCACAAATTACTGTTTTGCTATTAATAATAATTAATATTTGGTAATATTAATCTGCTTGGTATAAAGCACTGATGTGCCTATAAAGAAAAGGGCAGCTCAACAGCCACAACATCTTTTAAAAGAGGTGATATCATGGATAAACCCGTGGTGCCACGGATACTTCTTGCAGTTTAAAGTTTGACAAGGTTATTAAAGATACACGGAATTATATAGACTTTTGGGCATCACAAAACACGTCCCGGTAATATTTTAGGTGCACTACTAATCTGCTTACCAAAAAAAGTAAATGTCCATATAGTACAAAAACAGCAGCGTCTGTACTGTTTCACCCGCTGTCCAAAGCCCTGGTGATTATTGGGCATGTGCCATATAATTATGATGGGATATCGTGCAGCCCTACTTGCAAGTTTTCTTTGGCTTTTAAAACCTTATTACAAGCTGGGTCTTCTCCCTTTTTAGCTCAGGGACTTGCAAAGCCCCAAAATGTACAGTAGCATTCATTACCTGTCGGTATTTGGCACAATGTAAAGTTTTGTGTATGATACACATATTTATAATTGTCAAGAAGTTTAGCTTGGCTGCACACCTGTTCAAAGCCAGGCTCGTTATGATAGGGGTTCTCTGTCATAAGGGACTGGATGGAGATCAGAACAGAGGAAATGCTCTGGGCTGGACTCCATGCCGGACCAGTCCATGTCCTGCAAAATGACATAAAACAGAGAAAGGGACATTTTAACTATATAAATTAAATCATAATATAAAAAGAAACTGGGTTAAACAGGACATTTAACATGATGTACCTCACAGATCTTGTGTTTGGGTGAGTGTTTGCTACATGAGAGGTCTACAGCAACTCTAACTGGGATGCAGTGTTGAGGCAGTGTTCGTGATGAAAGTCTGCTTTTGAGTTAAGATGCTATAAGTTTTTGTAAAGGAAGAAAATGTACTGAACACTAACCGTGTAGGATAATACATGTCAGCATATTATGTAATTGACTTTTGAGCTTAATAATGTCAAACAGTTCCACCTTGACATTTAATGTTCTTGAGTAAAGGACAAGTGGTGACACCCTGAAGAACTTTATACTCAACTGCGTTTGATTTCAGTTATGAAAAACTGCCATTCATTAGCATTGCCAAGAGGAAATAGTTTTAATAAAGAGATCCTGTCATCGTTGACAAGTTCCACAAACTGTGACAGAGGTGTCTATCACAATGGTGTTCACTGGAAAAAACTCCAGCAACTGACACTGTCTTATTAGGAATTCCAGCAGCAGAGCTGCAGGCATCTATTGTTTTTTGTCCTGATTATTATTCCAAGAATATTTTTGTACTTTGAACAAACATTAATGACCTTGAACTCTGAAACTACTTTTATTTCTTAGCTGTTTATTTAATTCTCACTAAATAAGGTATATTCCTTCTATATCAATCAAAAACACGGTGACATGTGAAAATACACTCGTGGAAGCAGATACGGTTATTTACCCGAGGATACTGAGGCACACTTTCCCATTGCGGTAGAAATTTGGGTTGAAGCGCACAGTGTTGTTGCCTGTGGTGATGAGTTTCACCCGAGGTGGATGTATTGGATAATCGGGGGGACAGCGAAACAGGAAGAGGAAGAACCCCCCCTCATAGGGCGTGTCAAAAGGTCCAGTGATCAGGGCATGGATCTGGTGAAAAAGGACATACAGCTTAACACTGACCTAAAAGCATGAAACTATGACAGCAGCAACAAAGCAAGAGTTCTGCCAGTGTAGTGCGGCCAAGCAGTTTGGCAGCTGGACAGTCTCCAAATCAGTATACAGTCTGAGAGAACAGCTGATCTTTACCTTTGTCATGTCATGAGGATCTGGAACCACGAACATGCCTGGGGGAGGTTCCTTGTAAATGGACATAATATCCCTATAAAAGAAATAAATATGTAAAAAATAAAATAAATTAAAAAATAAAAAAAAAAAAACATTTTATCATCTGGGTAGGACAGACGCCTATCTACATCAAGGGAAAACAAATAACCAAAAAGTCATTATCAGGGGCCTCCTTAGGCCTATTTTATGGGGGTTACGCAAATAACGTGTATTTATTGGCTCATGTATTTATTGGCTTAAGTCCATATCTAACTGCCCCTGTTCATTACCTTTGCCAACTGGGTAGTTCCAAATGGCTACTTCCAAAGTCAAATAACTGTCAATGACTGAAGGCCTTTTAACAGCCCAATTAAAAAAAAAGCTTCAGTTTGTAAGAAAAACGCTGAAGGTTGCTTTTTAAAATCATCACACGTATAGATTTCCGGTATTTGAGAAAATAAAATGGCATAACACACAATTTATTAATCGATGTGCTTTTTGTTTTAACTGGCACCAACATTTTTTACAAAACCGTAAATTGTCGCACCATGAATCGGAATAATTTTATAGCTTTTATAACTATTATGAAAAAGCATAGGAAAATGGTGTCTCTTACGGAATCATGAGCCACATACATGAAGAGCCAGCACGGTATTTACGTGGATGTTTACAGTACCTCTTTATCCGGAGAATGCATTGCTGAGACGGCTTCTCGTTATCCCAGTCGGTACTTAGGGTCGGATCCCAGAAAGTAGAATGTATCTGAGACAGCAGACCTGCCCCGGCCAGGTTCGGGCTTCCCGTTACCCCCAGCCCTATATTATGAACTGCGGGGGCCGCATTTGATGGCGCAAGGATGGCAGTGCCCACTGCGGTACCAAGAACCCCTATGGTGGTACCAAAGCCGCTCCCCATAGTCGGTAGAGGGATATCTCCAATGCCCGGGGCCATCACGGCTAGGCCGGTTTCGGCAGCCGTAGCAGGGGACGGCGAAGCCGGGCTGTTTCCACTCGAGTCCGCTGACAGAGAATTCCCCAACGCCGGTAGCTGTGTACCGCTGCCCTGGCTGGCTCCGGCAGTCAAGCCCATTCCACCTGTCACCTCCTGCGCCGCGCTGTCCGCCATGGCCTTCAGATCCCCTTTATTCGCCGTGTATCACGACGCCGAGCCGATGCTGCGAAGTACCTCGCAATAACAGTGTTTTATCTCCCGATACAGGCCTAACCCACTGCTCCCACCGCGACCGAGGATGACTACAGTATCGAGGAAGAAAGAGGAAGGGTTCCTACAGCTGGCTGGCCTTCCCAGCAAGCCGAACAGGAAATAAATATTTTTTGACAAAATCACGCGGCATTGAAGACCGTTAACCGTTTTTCTGAAATATTTTTCACAACGAAATTGTAACTACCAGCAACAAGCTTTACTTTCTCTTTCCATTCTGTTTTCCACCAGCGATCACTTCCTCCTTTTTTGAAAAATGCTGCTCTCTAGCGCTTATTTTCTGAACGACTATTTCTGCGTTTTAATTTCCAGCTATTTCTTGCTGACTGTAAAATACAATGATAATGGACACAAAAAGGCACACAAGGTTCTATTTATAGAGTAAACAGCTATAATCTATTCATTAGCAGTCGTCTCATGAAAGCATTTTATATTTCGGTGATATACATTTAGTATGATATTATGTTCGTAATTTATGTGTGACACGAAGAATCATAGTAATATACATATATATAAATATAAATATATAATATAAATATACATATCCCTAGATGTTCTGGCAAGACCTATAACAGCCATAATTAATGCATCCCTCTCCTCAGGTAATGTGCCGGACCAAT
>JAODJX010000097.1:28478973-28491432 GCA_026776945.1 Isichthys henryi | reverse complement strand
TGTAAAGCGCATTGGGGCAACCTTGTTGTGAAAAGCGCTATATAAAAATAAATTGAATTGAATTGAATTGAATAGTACAGGAAAAAAAATTTATTCGGACAAATTTATTTCTGTAATCTATTCTAAAAAAAGCACCCATTAACTTTTTCAACTTTCAAATTTCAGAGCTGCTACAGGAATAAAATTTATTCTATTATTATTAGGTGAATAAATTATTCACTTCATTAATTAATGTCTTTAAATTACATCAAGTTTTGCTGCTAGGGTGAATGAAGAAGCACCTAAAACTGAATGCATTTAAGTGATAAGTTTAAGTGATAGAAGGTTGAGTAAGAGGGATCACAGCTGATTTCTCTGACAGAAATGGGGGGCCCACAGAGGGCCGATGGGCCCATTTCCTCGGAGCATCAGGAGGTTATTGGTTTATATGAGTGCCAATGTTATACTGCAATATGAACCATTGGAAATCAAACTATATACACTCAGTGACAAAAAAAGTGAAGCACAAGAAGTAATGGTCCGATTTGGATGTAATTTGACACACGTGTGGACCAGCAATGGGTATGTAAATGATTCGATTTGCAAGGAGTTGGCATGTATAGTCACCAGACACAGAGGATGCCTCCTGGGTGCATTAGACAGCATTACCAGCACTTTGATGTGGGTCACATTGTGGGTTTGCATGAGGCTGGGTGGTCGTATTGTGCAATTTCCCGGCATGTGGGGCTACAGTCGCCCGATGTTAGAACCAATGGGCATGTGAGAGCACCTACACCTTGTGAAGGTTCCGGTCACTCAAGGGAGGATCGTCATATTGTGCGCCAAGCATTACAGAATATTACATCTGCATTACATCTGCACCTGTCATCCGGACACAGGTATTGGACTCTCTACAACCTCCCGCATCATCCTGCACCATGTCTCGATGACTGGCATCAGCTGGACTACGGGTTCACTATCAAATGCATTGGCTGCCGGTAACACCAGCACAGAGACGGCTGCGTTCGGAGTGGTGCCGTAACCGGGAGGCATAGACCGATGACAACTGGCATCATTTGGACTATGGGTTCACTGTCCCATGCATTGGCTGCCATTAATACCAGTGCAGAGACGGCTGCTTTTGGAGTGGTGCCGTGACCCGGAGGCATGAACTGATGACGAGTGGCGTCATACCATGTTCAGCAATGAATCTCGGTTCTGCATTACTGCCAATGACCAGCAGCGCCGAGGAAAGAGGACCAATCCTGCCAATGAGGGGAGAGGACCAATCCTGCCAATGAGGGGAGAGGACCGATCCTGCCAATGTTGTGGAGAGACGCACCTACGTTACTCCTGGCATCATGGTGCGGGGAGCCATTGGGTATGACATCATGGTGTGGGGAGCCATAGGGTATGACATCATGGTGTGGGGAGCCATTGGGTATGACATCATGGTGTGGGAGCCATAGGGTATGACATCATGGTGTGGGAAGCCATAGGGTAATGTATCATGGTGTGGGGAGCCATAGGGTATGACTTCAGATCATGTCTGGTAGTGATTCGTGGGACCTCCTGAGACAGCACCCTGGTACAGTCTTTCACCAAGACAACACCCGTCCACACACAGCAGGTGTGTCTATGGACTGCCTGCGTCATGTTAGGGTCCTCCCATGGCCAGCCAGGTCCCCCAATCTTTCCCCAATCGAACATGCGTGGGATCAGCTTGGATGTCAACTTAGACCCAATGCCAGTCTGCAGGATCTCGAGGGCCAGTTGCAACAACTGTGGGCTGATTAGCCGCAGGAGAGGATACAACAGCTGAACGACTCCCTTCTGCACCATATTGCCGCATGTATCCAGTCCACGGGGCGGGGGGTTCCACACCCTACTGACATGGGTCCAGCAGTGTGTCCATACTGCCAACTCTGTTGTCTGTTTGATCTGATATTATAATCATTGTTATACACTCATTGTCACCGGACCTTTCATCACGTGCAGATTGATTTAATTTCTGTCACCACTCCGTCTGGGTGCTTCACATTTTTTTTCACTGAGGGTATATACTGTTTGCCTGGCTGGCAAATCTGTTTTGTTAAATTTTAAATTTTCATGTCAAGTTTATAAAAGTTCATATTCTAAAGCATATTTCACAAAGATACATGGTATATCTGTAACGTTTAACCGTTAAAAGGCAGAGACTTTGTTTGCGTGCAAGGACATGTGTACAGAAATGAGGAGGGGAAGTGGGCCGATTTACCTTTAAAGAAATTGTTTTTGGATGAGAACATTTTTGATCGTAATGTGAAATAAAAAAATGCAAAAAAAGCAAAGAAGCAGAAGGTTATTGTGACCACATCCTGAATGTAAAACATCTCACTTACATGTCATATTTCCACTGTGTATTTATGTCACAGTAAAACTGGATTCAGACAAGGCACAAATAAAAAACAACCATGGTTCCTGAACTGCAAGGTTTTCTGAGGCGCAATTCCCACGTTTGTCGAATGGCTTACTTCATGAAACATCTGACTGCTAGGAATGGGTTGACTGACATACCACATCAATCCTAAGGTAAAATGACATTTATCTTTTAAAATATGCCACTGCAATTCAGTTCTCTCTTCCTAAATGAACAATCTGAGCTACTTACTCTTATTACCCCATTTTCCTCACGCTTACTATGTCGTGTCTTCCGTATCCATGTTGAACAACATAACCGTCCCATGACTTACAATGATCTCTCCCATTACAGAGTCAACCTTGGCACTGCTGGAACTGATATTACTCCACGCCTTTCAATGGCACCAATAGAAAGCCTTGAACTCTTTTTTTCTACTGTTAAATCGTTACTGTTACTGGGGCAGCATGTGGCTCAGTGGGTTAAGCCTGTGTGTTCGTAAATCAAAAGTCACTGGTTCAAACCCAGCCTCCTTGAACAAGGCCCTTAACCCCCAGCTTTCTGGGTGCTGCTGCAGGTGGCAAAAAGAGCAAGTTGAGGGAGGTATCATGACAATTTCCCCATGGAGAAAATTAGTAAAAATAAAGTACCAACTACTAAAACCTCCAGATATTACCTACTTTCCCCCAGTCAATCAACTGCTTTCTTAGCTCTTTTCAGGCTAGAATTTCCCCCGTTCACATTTCTTTGGTTACCATCTTTTCCTGTCATCTCTCCACCTATGATCTCACTGCCTGTCTGCTATACCCCCCCACCGCCCCAGCCCACAGTTGGGCCTCTGCTTTCATGCCTCTTAACTCCTCTGATGAATATTCAGTGTGTCCAAGACCACCACATGCCTTGGATCTCCTCCCATCTAACTTATCTAAGGTCTCCCTATCTGTTGTTAGGATTTCAATCTTTTCAATCAGTCTCTATCTCTTGAATTGATACCCTCTATTTACAAGACTTCTGCTGCAACACCAATCCTAAAAAAACCTGGTCTCAATCCAGCTAACTTCAATAATTACCAACCTATTTCTAACTTTTCTTTTCTCTCCAAAATTCTGACATTTGCCTTTATGTGCTAGTCAGCTCTTAGCCTATCGGCAACTTAAAATTAGTTTGATCCACTTCAGTCTGGCTTTCACCCTCTCCACAGCACTGTACCATCTTAAAAAGTCTTCAGTGATGTTCTAACATCTACTGACTACGATGCCCTCAACATCCTGATCCTGCTGACATCAATGCAGCCTTTGACACAGTGGTCCACAGTATCCTCCCCTCAAGACTCTGACTTGGGCATTGAAGGTACCACAATAGACTGATTCTCACCATACCTGATGGGCAGGAAAGTGTTTTTTTCTTTGGTTACTCCCCTTCGTCCTCTGCAGTCACTCAGTCACTCTACAGTTCCCCAAGGTTTGGTTTTCAGGGCACTGCTCTTCACGCTACACATCCTCCCCATTTCTTGCATTTTTTGACAACCTCAGTTTCACTGTTATGCTGATGACACCCACATCTACCTCAGCACTAAATCAATCCACTCTCCACCCTTGTTCTAATTTAAAACATGCTTATCTGCAGTCAATAGCTGGGTGACTTACAGTTTCCTCCGGATGAAGAGCAATAAAGCTGAGTTTATATTAATTGGCCCTAAATTCGTTCTCAAAAAACTGACTTGTTTCCACTCCTCAACGATGGCACGTCAGTTTCTTCGACAATTCGGGTCATTCTGGACCCCTGTTTCTCATTAAACAGTCATGTTTCATCCATGACCAATACCTTTCCCCAGTTAAGTAACAGCGCCCACATCAGACCTTGCCTCTCTAAACCTACTGCTGAGTTTCCCATCCCTGCCTTAATTTCCAACCGTCTTGACTACAGTAACTGCCTCCTGATTGGGATCAGCACTGAATTTCTGTTTCAAAGAGACCAAAACACTGCAACTTACCTCTTGACCATCACCTGGACCCACCTACACATTTCGCCTGTTCTCTGCATCTGGCATTGGCTCTCCATTAAATTTTACATTAAAATTCTTTTCGTCACCTATAAGGCCCTCAATATTCTTGCTCCTTCAGTCTTATCTTCTTTTGCCCTACCATCCTCCTTATGCTTTGAGTTCTTCTGGGCTCCTCACTGTTTCTCCATCCAAATTCCACAGCTTTGAAGATCAAGCTTTCTCTAGGGTTAGTCATCATAATGGTGTAAATCTGGATATGTAGTTTGGACTTGTTGCTTGCTTTCTGTGGTTCATGATCAGTTCATTGTTTTACTGACCTTGGAAGAGAGGTTGTTATCACAGCATTATTGTGTCAAGGTTCTGTCACGTCTCCATCGGCTACATTATTGTTGCTGCCGATCAGGCCCACAGTCATCAGGTAATCAGCAAATTTGGGAAGGATGTTGGTGTTTCAGTGGCCACATGACATGGGTTTAAAGGTAGATTTGAAGCGGATTGAACTCACATGCCTGAGGGACTTCTGCGCTGATGGTTAGCATAGCAGAAGTATTGGTACGCATTCTCCCTACCTGGGGTACGTGGTCAGAAAATCAGAGACCAGAGGCATAAGCAGGAGTTTGGTCCTGGAGCCCTGAGCTTAGTGATGTGCTGGGAGGCCATTATGGGTTTAAATGCTGGGCTGTGATCAACAAACGACATTCTAACATAGGTGTTTTTCTTGAAAGGTGAGAGAGGGTTATGTGAAGTGTGTTGGAACTGCATTTTTTTGCACGTAGTGTTCTCTGGAGTCTTGTATTTTTGTCTTGTATTTCATGTTTGGCACTGGACCAAAAACAATTGTGGTATGTTTGCACATGTTGACAATAAAGTGAGTTTTGATTCTGATTCTTATCATCTGTGGATCTTGTTTTCAGTGGTGCGTTCTTAATATACCTTTTAAAGCACTTACTGATGATAGAAGTCAGGGCAATCAGGCAATGGCAGCCAGTCATTTAAGCAGGTTACTTCGTTCTGTTTTGGTACAGGCACAGCAGTGGACATTTAAAAACAGGTAGGGACTGTAGACAAGGAAAGGGAGAGGTTAAAGGTGCTGGTAAACACAGCAGCTAGTTGGAAATGCATACTTAAAGAATGCAGCCTGGAATGTCTGCTGTGCCGGCTGCTTTGCAGGTGTAAACACACTTGAATGATCTATGAATATTCTCTATGGAAATCGAAAAGTTGCTGATCTCATCCCTCAGAGGGGGCTCTCTCTGGGTGGCTGGCTTTGGTTACCTTGAAACAGGTGAACAGATTTATTTATTTACTGTCTGCTAAATAAATTAACTTAAATGTAATGCAGGATTTGAGTGCCTGCAACCCTGGTAGTGTTAGTCACCATGCCTGTAAAAAACAGGACAGAAAATATTAGCTGTATTACTATCTGGTTTGGAAATTGCAAAGTCTCAGACACACGTCTCTGCAGTGGATAATGCATACACTAGGAAATATGTCGGGAGCTCTCCCCCCTGCATTAAAGACACTTTCCTCGAATGATGTCCCTGCAAAGCATCCAGCATTGTGCAGGACCCCTGACACCCTTCCTGTTCCTGTCCGGCAGGAGATATAGGAGCATCTGAGGCAGTTCTGCCTGAATTGACAACAGCTTCCTCTGCAGGCTGTGAAGACACCCTGCTGCTCCCTCTAAAAATACCCACATCCTCCCTCACTGGCACTCCCTACTATACTTTACTTTCTTATCTATTCGTATTCTGCTTCTACTATATTTATTCTGCTGGTCCATTACATTATTTATTGCACAATTTCTATACAGGTGTGGACAAATTTGTTGGTACCCTTACAGTTCATTGAAACAATGTTTCATTTCTCTCGAAAAGTAATTCAATTAAAAGCAATTGTCTAATTTATACCTGCATGCCTTTAGTATGTGATATAGTAAAGCAGTAAAATTGTGAAAAGAAATGATTTGTTGTTTATTTTGCAAAGACATGCTAAAATAATACGGACAGATTTGTTGGTATCCCTAAAGAGACTATATGCATTATAGTCATGTTTCAAACTAAGTGTTTAACCTTAATTAGTATCACAGGTGCCTTCATGCTTCTCATCAGCCATTCGGCCTGTTTAAAGGGACAGAACATGCTACTGTGCTGTTTGGTATCATTGTTTGAATCACACTGAACATGGACCAGAGAAAACAAAGGAGAGACCTGTGTATGGAGCTCAGAAAGAAGATTATTGATAGCCATTTTAACGGTAAAGCCTATAAGACCATCTCCAAGTCAGCTTCATAATCTGTGACCACAGTTGGCAATATTATTAAAAAGTATAAAGTTCATGGGACTGTAGCCAACCTCCCAAGACGTGGACGCAAGACAAAATGCAACCCCTGGTGGTCAGAAGGACAGTGCGGATGGTAGAAAAAGAGTCAAGGAAACCATCCAAAACCATGCAAGCTGAGCTCCAAGGCCAAGGTGCATTACCTTCTGATCGCATCATCCATCGCATTTTAAACGATAATGGGCTCCATGGATGAACACCCAGGAAGGCTCCAATACTGACAGGAAAACATGAAAAAAAGCCAAAGTGGAATTTGCCAAAATGCATCTTGACAAACCGCAAAGTTTCTGGAAGAATGTGGGCAGCGACATAAGTAGGGATGTTAAAGGATTTTTCTTATATCACACTTTGGCAGTTAAAGACATATCACATGATAATAATCACATTTACTCAATAAGGGGATTGACACGCTATTTAATTCCGACCACATGATCCGTCTAACGTGTTAAGCCTATTTGGCAAATTGAAACTTGACAACCACTGAAAGTACGCTTTATAACATGAAGAATTTTAAGATGTCTTCAATAAAATAAAGCAAATATTGCAAACAACATTTGCAATATTTGCAAATATCGCAGTGTGTGGCTCAGTGGGCTGTGCCTGTAATCAGAAGGTTGCCAGTTCAAACCCAGTCTCAGCACGTCTGTGGGTCCTTGAGCAAGGCCCTTAACCCCCAGCTCCCTGGTCACCACTGCAGGTGGCTGCCCTTCATGGGCAACTTACTCCACAAAAAGAGGAAGTTGAGGGAGGTTAAAAGGCAATTTCCACATGAGGATCAATAAAGTATCTATTACTTATCCTATGAATACCACCATCTGGCAATATTTTAAAAATGAAATCAAGCAAGTATCATTATTTTCCCTGTGAGATGCTAACTGAATATTTTACCTCTGAATTCTGGAATTGTGCGCAAAGGTATGATAGAAACTCCCATGTTGTTAACAGCCAAGAAGGAATATTATAGGTCTTTATTAAAACCTGTGCTCCGACTTTTCTCCCATGTGGGTGACAGAATACGGCACATGATCAAAGAAATAATAATGGGAGAAATTTCCTAACCCTGATGATTTCATAATATTTTATTGTTTTACGAATTTTATTGTTACAGTGCACCAAATACAGTACTATGCAGAATACTCTAACATTAAAAAAAAAAAAACTTTTGAAACATTTTCAGAATGCATGCACATATGTGTAAGTTCCACTTCCCACCAATACCACACATCGATTATACATATTTATACATATCTTAACATTTACTATATATTGCCTAATATATTACCTACTGTATACAATCATGAGAAAACCAATGTCAAAATAGCATGTTTCTTTACATTTATAACTTTCCTTTACCTTCCTGTAGAAATTTTTGAAACAAATCATATTTCAATACTTATATTTTTCTCAAAAATCAGTCTAGATTTAAACATGCAAAGTTTATGTCCTATCACCAAACTGCAAGCATGAATATATATCTTTCAGGTTATTTAAGCAAAGTCAACAGTAAAGTTCTAAATCAAACTAATAAGTATTATTTTGCTTAGTTTATTTCTTAACTTGGTTCTAACTTGATTTCAGTAGTCAGCATCATCTCAGCTTTGCTCCTATTCTTCATGGCTATAGACATGATTTTCAAACTCAGCTTGCTCCATGGAATCGCAGATGAGGCTGCAAAAGGGACACATCCTGTGGCTCCGCTCGTGAAGTTCCAGCTCCATCATGTTAATACCAGGGAATTTTTCCTTGCAGTGGCGGCACATCCTCTGAAAAGCACACAATACGGAATCATCTTTAGAAGAATACTGGTCATCACTGTTATCATCATTGTAGTAGTAGTAGTAGAAATAATTATGTATATACTATAGCTGAAAACAGATATGGGAATCACAATAAAATGTACAAAAGAACTGGAGTTAAAAAGCTATTTTTTATGACAATATTATAGTACAAAATAGTACGCAGGCTACATGTTGAATATGACACCAGTCACACGGAACATTCATACACAGTATGTTCAATTATAATTCTCTTGAACTGCATGTCTTAGACAAAAGGGAGGAAACCGGGATACAAATAAATGCGGAAACAGTTAATGTACAAACTCTGCACACACTGAACCAGTCAGATTTTAACTAATGAGATTGGAGCTCTGAAGAGACAATTTTACATTTGGTGCCAGGAAACGATTAGCATGAGATTCACTTAATGAAACATAATGCAATCCAGTCCAGCAAATCATCCTCAAATAAGCTAATTATTTTTTTTTTTGGGGGGGGGGGTGTTTAGAAAAGGTGATGTATTCAGATGTGCTTGTAAAGGGTAAATTGTAAATATGTGAATTAGATTTGCTCATGAGAATTTTTAGGAGTGTGACAAGTGTTTTGAGAAAAATAATGCTAAGAATTTCTTTGGATTGATTTACCTCAGGGACACATTAGATTTCTATCGCCATCTAAGTGTATAAACAAGCTATTGAACTAAATATTTTTGTTCTCTTTTGACACTATTTAAAAAATTCCCAGAAAATGGCCACATTAGTCACATTTTCTTTCTGTTACAATTCAGCATCTGACTCACACCTGTAATCCTACATAATGGTAACTGGCTGAAATAATCCTGAGTGAGCTGTATGATATAATAATTGCAAATGATGATGACAGACAGAACTCGATCTTAGTGCCGCTTTCAGCCATTTTCTTTTGTTACACAGGATTCAATCTGAAGTTGGTTTGTATGAGAAAATTGAGGTTGTGTTGTTTGGTGCCAAGAGCACAGACAGAACTGCTATAACTTCAGCACACATCTCTGGAAGTGTAAACTTTGGCCTCAACAGTTTGACATGAAATCTTGGTGTAATTTTAGATACACGCTTCCCATTCCAATCTCATGTCAAAATACTACCAAATAATTGCTAACATTGCTACAAAAGGGTGTTTTCACTCTTTGGTATTTGCTAATTATGCTGGTGATATTTGTAACATTCGCTGGACTGCTCAGTCTTGTGCTACGGAAGTAACAACTGTTGTAAAAATGAAAGATGAACTCAATACTAACCACATTGGAATTTTTATCTGTGATAAAAAAACTTTGGTTTAGTTCTCTGTCTCTGCTGTTTGTCATTTTGCCATCTTCGGCTACATAATACATGTTTTTGCATACAGAAGTTACATTACTGAAGGCTCTTCTGTCATTACTCTGCATGTTTAATCTTACAGCAATTAATCTTTTATCCCAAAATATAAGCCTATACTAGTTGCATTAAATGTGGCCAAGTAAACTGCAAAGCACACAATACACTGGGTTTGCAAAACAAACATCATGGAATCCTGGTATAGAATACAGATCAATGAAAAATGTAATCGCCGTAATCAGAAACCATAATGAAATATATGAAGAAACTTCATCGAAACTTAAAAGCTCACGATTTCCTAAAAGTGCAGTGGAGTGCAGTCTAGTGCCAGTCCCAAATATACACACATGTACATTTCCAACACAACATTTCTGCTGTATATAATACATTTTTAACACACACATACATGTGAAAAGATATCAATCCACATGCACAACCAAGGTCCACATCCCAGCACAAGTGTTTTATAATATTATAATATGTTCAACCATTATATTCAACTGTTATGTTAAACCACAATAGAAAATTATAAATACCATAATATGATTGTAGAATGATAGCATGGAACTATAAGCTTCAAGCTGTTAGCTAATTAATGTTAGAAGATAAGGTAGACAAAAACTGCCAAAAATAAAAACATCGGCAGAAAAGCAGATACCGGAGACATGGTTTGAATAAACATTTGCCGTATTCTCACCTTCCATTTCTAAGGCTTTGCAATCTAGTGAAACTCCGGAAATAAACAATGCATAGGGCTAACCCTACCCTCAGGGGCATTTTAAACAGAAATGCCCTATAATGTAAGTCACCTTCCATTAACAAATACAGCCATTGCCCAATAATGATGTGCATGTTACTATTTCTCTATTCAAATGGAACACACCGAGAGTCAATTGATGGCACATGAAAGGCACATGACATGCTGCTGTAATGTTTCAGGTGGCCTCACACTTCAGATGTAATAGACGGAATGTAACTGTGAGTGTTGTGCCATTTGTTAGCTTCTCTGTCTGTGCTGCTGCTAATATTAAACCAACAGAGGGTATTAATATAGAGATAGAGATCAACTTCCATTTTAAAAGAGCTGCCACCTCCCTTATTAATATGACTCAAGCACTCGCCACAACACATTTATTTGCACTCTGTATGTGGGTCTGCTGTGCCGAAAACATTCTGTGCCCTCTCTGGTTGTTGTGCGACATAGAACGAGCCAGGTGGTGATGTTATTTTAAGTCTGCATCAGATTGTTCTCATCAATGTGTTTGATTGCATTTTGCCTGGGATTTGAGTTAAGTATACAGCTGCTGTTAGACTTTTATAACACGAGTGATTGATTAGTAACATCAATTACTGTACATCTAACAGTGAATATAACCACGATGTGATGTGTGTTACTTTACTTAAGCTTCCTTTCATCTATAAACTGGTATCTGTTAATATCTGTTCACTTAATGAGCATTTTTTCCCCCAGACTTTTGCAGAGAGACCTGAATTTGATTCTCCGTTGTATGTATATATGAACTTTATCATTCATACAGTTTGGTGTAACATTTGCCTAGTAAAGTGTTCTGAGGAGTTGCATAAATGCACTTAGAATACAGTAGGATAATCTCACCTTGCATAATTACATGTTTATGCCAATTCAGTTGTATTTTGGTTCATTTTCTAAATAGCATAAATAGACTATTCTTACCTCTTCATCTGTAGTTGTACCATCTGGAACAATAATATAATATGTGTTAGTTTTGCAAAGCAAACTTACCTGTAAAGAAGACTAATAAATAAAGACTGACAAGTAATACTGTGGACTGATACGGGAGATATCTAAAGAAGGCTGTTAAAGATACAGTAACATAATAGGCAACGGAGACTGGAACTGTTTATTATAAGCATGACTGAAAACATGCACATTTGAGTAATACCTGATGGCAAAGTACAGAGGGTAACTCTGACAATTTCTTGTTTGTTTATCAAGACAAAGTATTGCGGAAGTTTTTGACTTAGAACAACATGGTACCATATCGCACCATATCCGAGAGAGGAAGAGCTTCATTGTACCTGACTGAAAGGGATTCCCATACACGAGGGAGCTGCCCATAGATCCCACAGGACTGGGGCATAATCGTGATGGGGAGTATGGATTGGAATTCTGAAGGGAGATGGCGCCAAGAGATCTGGTTTCGATATCAGAAAGCTGCCTCTGCAGTGTCTGGATATCTCCTCTTAGTTTCTGAGGGAATACACATGTAAGACAGAACAAATAAGCCTCACATTATACAACTTTATTGTCTAAAATGTCGATTTTGCCTCTGAGTTAATCAATTAATGTGTAAATTAATGTGTAGTAAAACAATTGACAATACAAAACAACTGATGAAAGTACATCTTAGTATACCAATTCACCGTCTATCGTGGGTTACAAATACCATCATTTGAACATTATAAGTTAAGTGAATTTCAATTGCTCTGTACAAAATTTGAAGACTATATTTCAGCGTAACATTTCATTTTTTCCGAAGGATTCTCATGTTCGGGGCGGCATGGTGGTGCAGTGGTTAGCACTGTCGCCTCACACCTCTGGGACCTGGGTTCGAATCCCCGCCTGGG
>JAODJX010000097.1:28402476-28431346 GCA_026776945.1 Isichthys henryi | reverse complement strand
CCTCACGTATACTAATGTGCCACAAACAGGAAGTTAATATCACCAACCATTCCCATTTTATTAAGGTGTATCCATATTAATGGCCCACCCTGTACATTGGAAAATTTAATCTATAACCAATATAGTTTTATTTTTGTCCAATAGTTTGTACCTATAGTTTTGGGTGGAGTTGTAGTTTCCTGTAAAGTTATGTTAAGTTTAACCTACAAACTTTTTGCGTATCCTATGCTTGTTTTGCATAAAGGTCCCAGTTTCTGTTGTGCAGTGAGAAAATCACAGGGAACTACAAATGCTTCCAGTCGAGATTTGTTTCCAGTCAGGAATTAGGTTTCTGAATTTCAGTGTGGAAAGTGCCTCATGAAACACTCATAAAGCACAACAACAGCATAATCTGTGCAGGGACAAATGCACTGACGGAATAGCAGTTTCCCCCATACCTCATGTTTACCTTTGTAAATGTATTATTTAATGTTTATGTTTTAAAAAGCAACATTTGACTTACTGTTTTTTTCTCTTAAGCACTATTTCACTTTGACTTTTCCCTTTAAATTAAAACATGACACGGCTATTTCTATAAATTGTATATTCATTACCGAAACATTTATCAGAAATACAAAAAATATGTATGTGTAGAATTGCATGTTGATTTAAGTGGTGCACCTAAATTTTATGCTGGTGCCCCTAAAATTTTCAGTAGGGAGCACCAGTGCTACTAGTGGAAAATGTAATCTGGAACCCTGAAAACAGTTTGTTGTTCTGTCAAATGTGAACAGTATTTAAGAGGTGTAATTGGAGAAAAAAGGACAACTGCAGTATGTATTTCTTCTTTCTTCCATTTGCTGCAATACTCAGTTTAACAGTTGTATTGTTCTAACAATGCCCTAACTCCTGAGGATGTCTTCGGAAAAGGGTATTTCATCAATATATCCTCAATGGCCATGCCATTTGGATTTCTTGCCTACTCTGTGTAAAGGTTTTCTTCATATAGTCTTTCACAATTGACATGTCAGGTTGAGTCTGTCTATGCTGGTCATGCAATGCCTTAAAGTGAGCATCAACAGAGACAGAAGTAGGCAAAAGGAACAATAAATCTCATGCACAACATACTCTGCAAATTACTCACGTTTTCCTTTACCCTTTCTTAAAATTCTAAAATTCTTAAATAAATTGAACCTGGAAAGCCATTATTACAATTGTAACTGCAGGCTTGTGCATTGCTATCATGTAAAATTACTTCCAAGCAACTTGCACTAAAACACTGATAAACAACTAACTTTCAGTTTAGTAGTTAGGTAAACGCAGTAGTTCTTTGTTGCCCCTGGCCTATATGAATCCTATTCATGGAGCACTGCAAGTAAAGTAAGCCTTAAAATACCCAAAATGGCACTTACATTGTGTGCTGTGCTGTCATTTCATAGTGTTCTGATTATTTTATTCTTGTATCTTGAAATCTTTGATATTGTTCTTTGGCTTTTAAACATTTTTTGACGTAATTTGAAAAATGCTGAACAGGTAGAATATTTGACCACTTACCTTTCAACCGCTGTGCACTGAGGCAGCTGTCTCTGGTGTCACCTCTACAAAAGTAAGAGTGACATCTGTACCAACACAAAGTAATTTTAACTGTTTTTTGAAAGACATGTCAAACAGATAAGTTATCATATTGTAGCGCCGGTGAGATCTGCTCATCCCGGCATGCCTCTCGAGTGCGTGTACATAGCCCTGTGTCTGTGTATTGTAAATAACTCTTGTCGTACTGTTGTTGTTAATGCTTGTATTTCCCTATTGTCGCATGTGTGTTTGCCCATATCTTATGTGTACCTTGTCTGATCCATGTGAGCTCTTAGCTTGTATAAATCTCCCACTATGTGTGCACCTCACAGTTCCCCATCTGACCACTTTGTGTTTCTGCTGTGTTAGTCGCTTTTCCCATTAAAATAAAATGTAGGCCTATTTAAACTCAATGGTCTTTACCTTTCTATATCAAATTAGGTGAGTTAAGTTGTCTAAATACATGCTAATTTTCAGTAGGCTAGCAGTAGTCACTTATAGATAAGTCAGTCCATGTCCCACCACCTTGTTAGTGATTAAAAATATAAATTTACCACACGTTCATATGTGAAATCATAAATTACACCCATATATAACATAATCGTATTAATATTTATGTAATATAACAATGTACAGGTACTACAACCATATAAGGAAACCTTAACAGAGCTGTTAAAATTCAACCTTGTTACTGTTCATTTCACCTACAATTAATCTAGCAAGCAATAAAAGTGGCATTAAATAAGCTGAAATGTCGACATTGTGCATCAATCAGTTCACAAAATTAACATACCTTTGAATTTCTGTGTCCCCATATGAAATATCAATGCCTGCTTCTTTCACAAGCTTTTCAATGAACGCCTCAGTCATTAAACCCCTGAGTAACATTTTTTTTCACAGGTGTTAGACAATTTCTTGTACAAAAATCGGAGAAAGTGATGACTTGGTGTAGACCAACCATTATATTTGAAGATGGTGTGAGGTTGAAATAGTTTCTTCCTGCCTTTTTAATACGGCATCATGCGGTGTCGCCAACTGGGTGGAGGCGAGAGTTTAACTGCTTCTCTGAGCCACCTTCCGGATCTTCCCTTCGGTGGGCTAGACTTGTTGTCTGGTTTGTCATGTTAATGACTTGGGCTCAAAACTTACAGGTTCATCAACGAAATAACAGTTTAAGCATCCATAAGTCAAATAAGACTGAGTTCACAAAACACTCAGCACATTAAGTTCTATACAAATGAATAAAACCTAAATAGAAACAAATTTTGCATAATTTATTTATTGCAGTTCACCAATAATTTAATTGTATGTAACTTCCCTTTATTATGTTAATCTTAGCAAAGCTATGAGCCTTTAGAAATACTAAAAAACGGTATCTTAAAAAAAACTAACCATAATACAATATCGTGTGCATGCATGCTTTAATGGTGTGTGTGTGTGTGTGTGTGTGTGCCCTCCGATGTTGGCACCCCATCCTGGGTTGTTCCCTAACTCGGGGATGGGCTCTGGACCAACCCCCCCCCCCGACCCTGAAGAGGACAAACGGGTTCAGAAAATGAATGGATGGATAATACAGTACCATATAAGTGGCTAATAGCTTATAGTGGGAATCCTAGTGACTGTTACAAATATAGCATGCTGGCTGTACTATGCTTTGAGGAGTAAGTGGTACAGCTAGTTAGTACCTTTTCAGTTAGTTAAGGGTGCATATTTGGTCTCATAAAGCCTAACCTTGTACTGTGGAGGGTGCATTCCTAAAAAGTGTACTTGTGAGTGTGTAGTCAGAAAAGGGTCCAAGGCAGAGGTACACCTCAATGGAATATCAGTCTGTTGCTAGGAATATTGACACGCATGCAAGTATATGATGCACCATCCCTTCAGTTCAGAGCTGTAATGAAACTTAGAACTCTTAATTTTTAATGGAGGCATTTATATTCATATTCATTTTTATCCATTCGTCCTACCATTTCCGCATACATCTTCCAAATGTATTGATGAATTGTTATGGTATAATTTAGTAATATACGTCGTGAGGAGTAACGGCACTGGACTGCCCCCCTGTGCCTCCCTTATGCGCCATGCTTACTGTTAGGGGTTCTACGCTCACTGTGACCCTGTTATAAGCTGATGAATGAAACCTTATTTTCAAGCTGCCCATTTAAAAACATCTGCATGGTCATGAAGGATTACTGATTCTGCAACACGGTGACCTTCAGCGAATTCCTCCTCAGCAATAAAATGTGCCATTACTTTCTCCAACATGACCGACAGCTCCCCAGAAAACTTTCCAGACTGTGCATGGCGCAAAACCAAACTGGGACCATTTCCAGAAATTTTAATGTCATTTAGGTCATGTTGGTGTAGTTGCGAATTATATATTTATTCAGATTAATACTGCACTGTGCTGTTATGATTGTGTTTTTATTAAAGATCTTTATTTTTTAATGCTATCAAGAATCAATTAATAGTTTTAATGTTATTATAATAGTTGGTATATTACCTCACACATCAGGAGTTGTGGGCTCAGTTTCTGCTCCTTGCTCTGTATGCGGGTTTTATCTTTTAAATGTTTGTACAGCTTTCCTTGTTGTATTCCGGGTTTCTCCTTCAGTCCATCCATCCATCCATCCATTTTCCCACTGCTCATTCAGTACAGGGAAGGGAGTGGAGCCTATTCCAGGTAGCATTAGGGACCAGGTAGGTGTAGACTTTGCATGGTATGTCAGTCCAAGGCAGGAGACAGTCAGTCATATATACAACTGCACATAATAAGCTATTTGGACACACAAAATGACATAAATCGAAACTGAGTAAAATCCCAGAGTAGCCAGAGGAAAATTATGCAACACGGGGAAAATTGAAATTTCACATGCAAAAAGTCGGGGTAGGATTCAAATGCAGCCACCCAGTATGGCACCAAGGCAAATACAGAGCTAGAATTGCTATTATGCTAATTATTGTTAGTGTTACTCTTATACAATAATTATATTTTAATTGCTTATCTCCCCTTACACGATGTACATAAAGGCAGTAGATAGATTATTGTTATAGTATAATGCGCTAGTACTGTATGCCCACAACCTCTAGGTCAAACCGTGAATTTTTATGTAAACGATTATTAGATACATCCAGATACTTGTACTTTCAGTCACTTTCTTGTGACTGTAGCTTTCGGCCAGGAGGAGACATTATCCTGCAGTTGGCGGGTTGGCAGCGTTGGCTTCTCCTGACTTCCAGCTCAGTTCCTCTCACCTATTCCAAAGCCAACAAGAGGCTCTCTCTGCTGCCTCCCCCAACCTCTGAGCAGCTGTGTTCCTTTCTCTTCCTGCTAGTCCCAACACTGTGAAATATCTTCACACAGATTTTGCTGGGACACTCTGCACAGACTGTGCTGGGAAGCCTGCCAACCTCTGTCTCTGCATTGTTGGACCAGGTCTTGGTCACACAGACTGTGCTGGGAAGCCTACCAACCTCTGTCCCTGTATTGTTGGACCAAGTCTTGGTACTTAGTGGCTTTCTTCTGTGAGGCCTCTTGGCAACCGCCTTCCCATGGGACTGTCAGTTCGATCAGGATAATCCTCTTCAGCCTGTATAAGCACATCAGGCCTCAGGGTTTTTGGGACGAGCAATGGCACAAAAACTGAAATAAAAGTTGTGTTATTGTCATAACATAACAAAATACTCTATGTGCTTCAGTATTACCTACTAAGGAATCTTCCAAGGTGCTTTTTTTGGCGCTCATTGAAAATGTATTAGAGAAATGTGTAAATGAACCCACAGTGTCAACTCTCATCAACCTCATGAACTAAAATTTTGATATGTTGTGACTTTGCCACAATTACAGAGGTGTGTGCATTCCAGGACTACAAAATCTTCAGTTTTACTCAAATCAGGTGATGCAAAAATGGATACACCCCACAGCAAAAACTACTAAATCTAATATTTTGTGTAACCTCCATGATTTTTAAGGACAGCACCAAATCTTCTAGACATGGAATGAACAAGTTGGCGATATATTGCAACATCTATCTTTTTCCATTCTTCAAGAATGGCCTCTTTTAGAGCCTGGATGCTGGATGGAGAGTGACGCTCTTCAGAATTCCCCATAGGTGCTCAGCTGGGTTCAGATCAGGAGACATACTTGGCCACTGAATCACTTTCACCCTGTTCTTCAGAAATGCAACAGTAGCCTTAGATGTGCGTTTCGGATCATTATCATGTTCGAAAAGTGAGTGCGCGACGACCAAGGGCATGGAGTGATGCAGCTTCTCTTCTCTTTCAATACAGAGCAGTACATCTGTGAATTCACGATACCATCAGTGAAATGCAGCTCCCCGATACCAGCAGTACTCATGCAGCCCCACATAAGGACCCTGCTGCCACCATGTTTTGAAGCCATCAGTTCCAGAAACATTTATCTTGGTCTCATCACTCCAAAGTATCTTCATCTTTTTCAGCATGGGCCCTGGCAAGTTCTGGCTTTAGGAGAGGCTTCTTTCGTGGACGACACTCATGCATGCCATTCCTCTGCAGTGTACGCAGTATTGTGTCACGGGAAACACTCACCATAGTTTGGCTTTCTACTTCTTTAGCTCACTGCAGTGAACCTGCATGCCGTTTTCTTCAACCCTTCTCATCAGAAGACGCTCCTGTCGAGGTGTTAACTTCCTGGACGTCTCTGTGAGATGGTTGCAGTTCCATCTTTCTTAAATTTTTGAGTCACTTTTGTTACAATATTTTGACTGATAAGTACAGCGTTGCTGATCTTCTTGTAGCCTTCACCTTTCTTGTGTAAAGAAATTATTTTCTTTCTCAGGTCTTGTGACTTTTCTCTTCCATGTGGTGCCATCGCTTACAGCATGGAATGGGAAGGGGTTTCTTTGTTAAATAATGCCCTTTATAGTCAAAAAGCCTATTTAATCAATAATTAGACTCACCTGTGGTTGATTTCTGGTTAATTAGAATTTTATAGTCTAAATTTTAGCTTTGCTCCTAAGATTTTCAATGGGGTGTACTCATTGTTCCAACATGGTTTTGAATGAATTTCTTAGGATATTTACTTTTTTTGTGTGAGCGAATTAGCAAATTTTGTTTCAATGGCCCACATTTGTGAGAGTATTTTGTAGTATAGTATCCCATAGAAAATGTTGATTCTGAAAGTAAACTAAAGGTTTTCTGACAAATCTGTCGAGGTGTACTCATTTATGCTGAGTACTATACTTATATGTTTCTATATACTATAGTGTTATAGAATTCTTATATAATCATGATATAATCACATGTGTTTTGGACTGTAACATTTTCTTCCGAATCAATGTAAAAAAAAATGTTTCGTTTTGTTTAATTTTTGGCGTTCTGAATACTGCAATATTGCGTTTGGGCGTAACTTAATACAGCCCCCCCCCCCCGAATCGCGTATAGTGGCAGAAAGGGTCGTTATGTGCGACACACACATATTTAGGTGTTTGTCCTCCCAAAGTCTAGAGTTAAGTCAATGGGAGCGTATATGCTTAATTGAAAAAAGCGCGTAGCTATGCATTTTTTGTGCTAGTTTATAACCTACAAAATAATTTTATTTTGTGATAAGCCAAGTAGCCTATTCTTCTTTCTCTTATTATTATTATTATTATTATTATTAGGTTGCTGTTTTTATTGTTGTTGTTGTTATCGTTGTTGTCTAAAGAGCAGCGTCAGTGTGTTTTTTGTGATATATTTCGGGGTGACCTCTGTCTCTGTGACAGAATAACAGTCAAAAGTTCAAATATAGAATAATGCAGAAAATAACGAATGGCTCGTATCACTCCTTTATTTACGAACAAGGGTTGGAACTGCATTAGTTACGGAGGGTTTCAGAAAAGACTCACTAATTAACGAAAGATTTGAAGTACAAGATAAGGAAGTACTTAGCTGAAGCCTTCATGAAACGCACCCCAGATTCATTATACAGCAGCGTTTTGACAAGAAATTAAGACTCACAGTTAATCGATTAATTATAATCGAACGAATAAGTTCATAACTACAGTGTTTAAATGAAACATATTTGAACAGATTGAGAAGTGTTATATTATTTGTTTTGTAAAGAAAAACAACAGACTTACTAACAGCAAGAAATCACCGACGACGACGACCACAGCGTTATAAAAAAAAATAGTAATAACAAACAAATAATCATGTATAATTTTCATTTAGGATTTGAAGTCATAAGTTTGTTCAAATAGTATGACGTTCTTCTACAATTTATTCTAAATATACCATAAAAAAATTACGCTTCACTGTGGCTGAGATTATACACCTATACTTTGGTTTTATAAAAAGGAACTTTTGTTGATAATTTATGATTTGTTTTGCTTTATGGTATATGCAATCCACACAACAAATGAAGACATGCTCGTAAAATGAATATACAAAACCATGTTAAATTGTATATTTCATTTTCGATTTAAATAAAGATATGTCAAACTGTTCACTGTGCTCCACAATCGAAATTTTGTATTAAATTGCACCGTAAGCAAGCACACGCTACATTTAAATAATCGCTATAGTTTTGCAGTCGATTTCAATATATTAATAATGACAAACCTTCAAAACATTTTAAAATAACAATAACTCAAATTATTTTATTCGCAAACGTTTTTTGAGTTTTCCCTTACTATCAAAATAAGCAATTTGAAGTTAAAGTTTTCATTATTTTCTAGGAGGTGAGAGACAAACAGACATATGGTCATGGAAGCAGTCTATGATCAGCCCAACCTACTCCAGGGGTTATAGCTGGTCCCAGCCACACAGACTATAGCGCTTCAGGCGGTAACAGCCTGGGTGGTTCACGGGGCTGATTAAAAGTACCTCAAATTCAGCACTTTATTTATTATCTCGTATTAGGAGGTCAGCCCCATTTATGGAGAAATGTGAGTCATTAACGGCTGGCGGAAATATGCCATAAGAAATATGGAAGTATGACACGGCGTTCACGAGAAAATCTATGACACTAGCACATTCCTTTTGTACATTAGCTTTTATAAAAATCATAAACTATTTTAGATTTACTGTTTACTGTGTGTAATTTTATATATTTCTAGAGAGAAAAAAAATGCATGTCCAATAAAAAATAAAAATGCTACTTATGTGACAATACAGTTTTTGCAACTGACAATACCATGATTATTTATACTTTAAGTGTTTTTAAAAATCCATGGAAAAAAATGAAAACAACAGTAAATTACTAGAAAGATCAAATAATGCATAAATGTATATTCTATTAATACACATGTAAATAATTGACAATACAATCAAAGTTCATGTTTTATTTCAAGCTCTAACATACATGGATACATACAATTCTGTGCAAACACCTTGAGCCCATTGTTTCCTAGGACAGGCTCCAAACCCTCACAACCTATAGATATATCATATAAAAAATTAATGAACGAATGAATGAGTGAATGAACATAATCGAAACATCATTTTCTTCCGCACAGCACTGTATATCAATCTGGCATCTCTGGACAAGGCCATGGAGAAGATTACTATTCATATATTAACTGATATGCCTCTAAAGCACTGGCATGGTGGCACTTTGGTTAGCACTGTTGCCTCAAACCTCTGAGACCAGGATTCGAGTCTCTGCGCTGTATGGAGTTTGCATATTCTCCCTGCCTCATTGCAGGCTTTCCTCCAGTTTCTCCCCACCGTCAAAAACCATTGTAAAGTGAATCACCAAATCATTCCAAGGTGAGTCACTGATTTGTGTGCATAGTGTATGTGCCATGTCATGGTTTGGTGCCCCATTCTGGGATATTCCCTGCCTTGTGCCCATAGCTTATGGGATGGGCTGCAGACCACCATGATCCTACGTAGGACAAGTGGGTTTAGAAAATGGATGGATGCCCTCTGACCAATTAGCGGCATTTCTGGACAAGGTCATTGACAAAATGTATAGGCATATATTAATTAATGTGCCTTCAGACCACATCCTGTGACTGGCATTCATATTAAACAGTTTTTTGAGGAGTTTTTTGAAGCTGGAGAATTTGGATTGTCCCCTTAGGAAGCTGTAGAATCAAAAATTGTTTCTTGGCATTGTGATATGGAATTGTGCCATATGACATTCTGTGTTAGGTCTTAGTCCCCCTTTTTTTATTTTTTATTGCACCTTCTCAGTTATCTGGCTGTAGGTCGCATAACAATTCTGTCATGTCTATCATTTTTTCCATTAAAGCACATTTTTTTCGTGGCACTTGCATGTATTCAGCCCTCCAGCCTATAACCAATAGCACAAAAGTATCTACAATATTTTGTACAATAGAATTCATTTTGTGACTTTATTGTCATTGTACGTGTGCAATGGAGCTTTGTGTTTTTCCACCAATGCTACATCTCGTAGCTGATAAAAATAATTAGGTAAAGAAAAACATAATGAAGGATAATAAAATACGTGTGTACAATTATTATTATTATTGTTATGATATTGTTAATTGATTGTTATGATATTGTTAATTGATTGTTATGATATTGGTCATTTGGAAATCATGCTTCTCTTGTAAGTTTTTTTGTTTGTATGTGTCCTATGTTTGATCACATTAACTGCATATTTAACTATGCATTGAAGAAGCTGCGAAGGAACAGATATGCCGGCAGCAGTAACCCTTTTCAGGTAGCGCATTTTGTGATGCTGTAGTTTGTTTCTTAGGTCCCCCTGAGGTTCTTCCTCTCCTTTAGTGTTGTACACTCTCACTAGTCTGATTTGGCATCCGTAAGGCCTGAGACTACATAAGAGCAATTGTACTTCAGTTGTACAGACATGTATGTTCTTCCAGACCTTCTACTCTGTTTATGAATCAGAGCCTCAGACTCTTCACATTTCTCCTAATTTAGCCCTGAAGAGGGTAGAATCGTGTTTCTGATCTGGTGGTGCGTGAGATCATTTTCAGTAGGTTGTGGAGTATAGAATATATCATTTCACAGCAAAGAAAATTTGAGTTTGTAAAATCAGTATGATTTTAACTTAAACTGAAATGTTATCAGTCATTGCCATTGCAGTACAGAAACTTTATGTAACCTCTGGATGTGATGCCTTCAGTCTATGGTTGCAAGTTCAAGTCCAGGCCATGGCTTCTCATCCAAGTGGAGTTTGTATGTTCTTGCCAAGGTTAATTAAATAATCTCTACCCGACGCATTGCTATACAGGGCGGCAAGATTAATCTGGATCTCTCAAACCTTGCACAAAAGCTGTTCCAGGTTTTTCCTCGTGGCAGATCCATAAGATCCCTACTGACAAAAACCTCCTTTACCAGGAAAACTGTCTGAACGATCAAGATGTTACTGGCATACTGCCTGACTTCATGTAATGACCTAACCCATGTAAAGTGCATCCCCCTCGCAATGTTAATTGACTTATGAATACCCATTGTGCATATGGTATTAATCCATCAACCAATCCAACTTCTAACTATTCATCATATTTAGGGGAGGGCTCCTCTTGCTACGGTTATGTAGGCATGTAGATTGGATAACTGTCCTTAAAGTGCTCAAAGGTTGTGACTCTGTGTGAGTGTGTAAGCCTTGTAGTGGACTGCACAGAGTGTATAACCAGTCCTGTGTCCTATGCTTGGGACACCATATGTCTTAACCAACAATATCTGTAGTCTTTACAAATACAACATCATATTATATTTATATATTTTAATTCAAATGTAATTGCACATATTATCTATGTAATATCTATATGTATGTATGTATGTATGTATGTATACATATATTCGATTCCTCTCATTCTGATAATTTCCAAATAAAAGTTACATTTATTTCATTTTTTCGTATCACGCCTGACAACGTAAATTGAAAACATACTGGCAATTGTCTACGTCATTCATACATTCATTCAACGCGGAAGCAAACTTTGCTTTGTATGTGTTAGAAACATTCTAAAACATCCCAAATCAGCAGCTCTTGCTTATTTTATAACACGAATGAAAAATTGTTCGAAAAATAAAAAGTCTATTAGTCTTTGATTATATATCTGATTCTTTAAAGATTTTAAAGAACTTTCCACCCGATCCATTAAAGGTTACACTAGGTAAACTCACACCCGATTTCCAAAATTAAAAATGTATATTCCATTAATAAAATTGATTTTTTTAAAGAAGTATACGTCTTGAAAAAGCATCAGTATCCATCTAACCTGTACTCAGTGGCTAGTATCGTTTTGTTTGCTTGATTCATATTCTAGCATTTCTCATCTTCAAATCATCCTTTATGTAATAAAATTGATTATTGGAGAAATGGCAAAATATTTAAAATTGAAATTGTATTATTTTCTTTGTAGTTTCAGAATTCATAATTTTTTTTTCAACGGATTTTTTATCATGAAGCAGTAGGCTATTTGCCGTCATAATTACATTGTTGTACACTGACGAACAGTGGATTTAATGACATTTCTGACTTCTTATCTATTAAGTTATTTTTTTTTTTACTGCAGAACATTTCTACGAAATTGCTTTCATATGGCTTGGGAATTTATCTATTAAACCACGCAAATCAACAAAATCATTTTATAGACGACGTTCTTGGTTTATCTGTGTAGAAATTAACAGCTTTAAGGGCGACATACCGATTTTTTGAAGACAAACACAGTACACATGCCTTATGTGAATTCAGTGCTTCCCCTAGCCATCTAATAATCCACTACCTCGCATTTTGATATAATTTGCTTTGGGCTTGGAAAAATTAAGAAAAATACTATGATCGCCTCCTTATAATGTTCACTTAACGATTTTTCATTCATTATATCTCATTCTTAGTCGATTTAAACATGCATACATATATTACGTTTAAAACGTCCGCATTAAACAACTGATCTTACAGTTCTCTTGCTGTTGGCTCTGGTTGAATATAGAGATTGACACCTTTTCATTCCAGAATAGCTTTTAAATATGCCACGCTCTAGCTTTCGTAACATGACATCTGGCAGGACATTTAACGGATATTAAGGGATATTTAAGAGGTATTAAGCTTTTCCAAGCTTCATTGGTTACGTAGGTTAAGTGATATAACCTCCAATAGTGTAGAACAAATTTTTCGAATATACTGCTCCACAACGCCTACAGCCAGTTTGAATGTAAAGAAGCAATCGTTTGGGAACAGTCAAAGCACGGACAACATTAGAAAAAAGTTGTGGTTTCATAAAGCTAATGACAATCTAATTTCATTTCTATAGAAATTATAATATAATTTCTTTAGATGTCTGTAGTAGCATATTTTAAATTCCTTTAATGCCCTAAATGTATAGACCAGGCAATGTCTAACGTCCTACATTTTCATATCGACTGTTTTTGTTTCAGTGCAAATTCAGCCTTTAGACAATTAATCGGCGAAGTCGTAAACTTGACCTTGCTTCCGCGGCTACCGTCTGGCTGGTTTGTTTGTTCCTGATTGGAATCCTTAGAGAGGCTAGACTTTTAACTTTAAACTTGGCCTTGACCTTGAGGGCTGTGTCTGACCTATATGTAAAGAAGCTCGAGGAAAAGAAATGGGGTGGTGGATACAAAGGTTACCAAGTGCATCCTTTCGAAATGGGTGGTCGGAGCTATGCTAGACGCAGAATGTGTCATACACCGCAATGGAAGCACACCTCAGTTCTGCCTCTTTCTGGAGACTAAACCTCCGACTCATTAAACGAATCCAAACCAATATCTAAATCAAAAACAGGAAAAAACTGAAAACAAAAAACTTATGAAAATGGGTCGATCCTCCGACGTATTTCACATGTAGCCTACAAATATGTCACACAAGTTGTTACTTAAGACATTTAGATAATAACGTTTCATTTGAATAGGAAATTGACGTGTAGTCAGTTTTAAAATTTCAAAAGTAGATTAATACCAAACCCAAATACAATTTGTCATTTACTAAATTTAACGGTATAAGCATGACAATACGGATTATTCATTTTATACCTGTGCCGAATATTAACATAATATCCCAGTTACTTGATTTCCTAATTTTTACCGAAATTATGCGTAAAAATTTACTTGTTCTTAATCAGTAATGACAATCGAGAACGTTTAATATTTCAGTTGTCTTTTTACAAAACAACAAAAATTTCTTTATTTTAATGTGTATGTAATACTTTGTATTCAGCACGCCCAAAGTAGGCCTATTTGACATATTAATAGTTATATTATATTGTAGGCGATATTAAAATAGATCTAAAATGAATGTTCCATTCATAAGTTCATTTAGTAACACGAATTAACGTAATGTTTGAAATTTTTGTTAAAACACAAATTCGGCTGATCTTGCATAGTATATTGCTGAAATAAAGAAATATTTGAAGATTTGTAAATAATAATAATAATAATATCAAACTAAAGCATTACATCTGTTATCTTCAGGATAGGAGAATAGATTTCCATTATAAATGCAAGATACAGTCTTAGTTTTGCAGTGCTGTTTCGTGTCGCTGCTCTCTGTACCACGCATATATATGCACGATGCTAAGGTCCGATAGGCTCTCCTCCATGTTAAAACATGCCAGAATGTTGATATTTTGAGATGTTGCTTATTTCAGACAAAAGAAAATGTCTGCTATTGCATTTTGGTGCCTTCATGCCATATTAAAAATATTTAGGCTCATGTACTGATCCGTCTTCCATAACCGTTTATTAAATGCACAGCTGGTCCAAGTGAGCTTTGGCAAGAACCAGGGCAAATCATAGGCGGGATTCCTACCAAGGCACGCCGTTTCCCACACTTATACACACTAAGGACAATTTATAGACAATGATTACATTAAGCATAATTTTGGGGTCTCAGGTGAAGCGGTAGTACACAGAAAAACCCACAAAACCAAGACTGAAGCCACAACTCGAGATTCTAATCACCAGTGACAGCCACAGATAAAAACATATATTCAGAAAATGTAATCCTGGTGCTTTCACAATAATTGTTTTCTAAGAGTGTGCGTCTTCCTTGAGATATTAAAGCATGTGGTTTCAAACGAATTTTAGCGTACAAAGTACAACATAATAAAGATTATACAGACATTTCAAAAGCAATTCCAAATCATTGTTCTGACAGGCATCTACTAGGTTACGTTTTGTATACCACGTGACCACTTTTCAGCCAATGGATCTTAATTGTTTCGAGCCTAATCCTTGCGTCAGGACATTTCTTTGGATGTAATCGCGTGTCCTCCTCTGGATTTGTCTTTAACTCAGAATTCCTTCACTGAATGGTGAGCGTGATATGACCACCTCCCTGGTTCTAAATCCTCGTTGGGCTGACACGGTTATGTTTGTATATGAAAACAATTTGGATGAGCTGAACAAGAACATGGAAGGTCTGGTCGGTGCGGGCAATTTCGCAACTAACCAGTGCAGAAATCTAATGGCTCACTCTGCTTTGGGAGGTCATCCCTCTAGCCTTGTACACACCTCCAGCTATTCCATGGAAGGGTCTGCTTCAGGTTCGGGGGAAACGGGCAAACAGTGTCCCCCGTGCCAGGCAGTTCCTCAGGGCTCCTCCGCTACGCCTCTTCCATATGGGTATTTCGGTAACGGCTATTATTCTTGCAGAATGGGGAGGGGATCTTTAAAATCCTGTACCCAGTCCAGTGCCCTTACCAGCTATTCGGCAGCCGAAAAGTACATGGATACTTCAGTTCCAACAGAAGAATATTCCAGTAGACCGAAAGAATTTGCATTTTACCATGGTTATGCCAACCCTTACCAGCCGATGGCGAGCTATTTGGACGTTTCAGTAGTGCAAACAATCGGTCCAGGAGAACCTCGGCATGAGACTCTTCTGCCAATGGACAGCTTTCAACCGTGGGCGCTAACTAACGGATGGGGAAGTCAAATGTACTGCTCCAAAGACCAAAGTCAGACGGGACACCTTTGGAAGTCTGCACTAGCAGGTAATATATATTTTTTGCTAATTATACATATAGCACATACACTAATTTTATTAATTATTTAGCTAAAACACACACTACTTCCAAATCACGTAAGGATGCTACATAGGCCTTATGAGGTTTACGACACACCTTTTCCTTGAAAACGAATTACTTCCAAGCACAGTTTGTGATTGCGTCCTTTTAAATGACATAAGAGTCTGCTGGAAAATCCGCCAAATGTCTTATGTCCTTTTCGTAAGTATTCACATTTTACTACGTTTCTTGAATGTTATTACAATGTGGGAATGTTGTGTTCAGATCGGTTTCCGGTCTGAAATATCAACTACTGAGGGGAAACGCGGCTATATTTTTATGATAATTTCCAGACGTAGTGGGTCACCAGCAAGACGGCAGTTCCTTCCGTCGCGGGAGGAAGAAAAGGATACCTTACACCAAGGTGCAGCTTAAGGAACTGGAAAGAGAATATGCTGCCAACAAATTCATCACCAAAGACAAAAGAAGGAAAATCTCCGCAATAACCAACTTGTCCGAGAGACAAATTACTATCTGGTTTCAAAACAGAAGAGTGAAGGAAAAGAAATTTGTGGCAAAAGTGAAGAACCCTGCTCCGTAAAGGCCGATGGTGAAATATACTAATGACTTAAAATCGTGTTTATATTTTCTTCATTATTCATTTTACACACATGTATGTTTTGCATTTCGGATTGTATTGCTTGCCTGTGAAATCGCCGAAACGACCCCTTTAAAAGGTATGTTCCCAAATGGAGATGCAATAATTGGGAAAGATTCCAGTGTATTAGTAAGAGATTGAAATTAAACTCTCACTTACACCTATAACCTTTGCGCTTTCATATATATTTCAACGTTTATTGCGCTGTCTGATAGCTTTTGTGGTGCTCACTCTTATTTTCGTTATTATCAGCACTTTTGCGTTAGATTTAGCGTTATATATAATGCCATCTTTAGTGTTTTTCGAAGAGGGAAACATGCATGCTGAAAAACACTTAATCTTGAAGAATAATTATATAATTTCATTATAATTTCAATAAGGCAATTTATATATTAAGATATTACGAAGACCGTATTTTCTGTGTCAGTCGTTTGTTAGTATGACGTCATCGTTAGGCGAATGAATTCATATAACGCAATTATGGGTTGTAGCCTCAAAAGAGTTCAGTTTTTTATTGTTTCAATTTAAATGTCGTAGTTGCATGAAAAATATTAGTATTGTCCTAACGCCGCTGCATGAACACGCACGCAATATTCTGCTTTGTGTCCTGTAAAATGCAGCGCTTAAAAGCTTTTCATGATGGATTGGAATATGAATAATGAATAATATAAAATTAACACAACTGTCTTGTAATTCATGTAAAACAGTAACCATTTAAATATCTTTCAATGAATAGGTTCCTGCGATTATTTTTTTTTAGGAAAATGCGATTTGAAATACGTTCCGGAGAAATTGTCATGTTAACATTTAAATATGTCCTTATTGTCTATCTTTTGAAATATTGTATCTGTATTTTGTGTCTCTCTGAATAAAACTCTAAAAAATCTAAATTAATGATTAAATATCTTGTCTACATATGTCAGATATCAAAAATACCCCATAAGAGAGCTGTAAACTGAGTTAGGATTGTGTTATACTCGGACGAGGGACATTTCAAATGTTAATAAACTTTTTTTTTATATCTGTACACAATTAAAATTCTCTACTAGCCATCATTCCTTTTCTCTGTGGGACATGAGTAGTGTCCATGGAGCTTCTCTAAATCCATTCTTAACCTTGACCTTCAGCGTCACATGCACTGCAGCTAAACAACGACCTTGACTCCAACTAGACATGAATAGTAAAGCGGGGATCGGTTGTTATTGCAGATGGTGTGAATAGCCAGCAAATCGCTCCTACATAGATCTTGATCCCATCTAAGCCTGTGTATCATTTGATTCCGGTTTATTTAAACGTTCCAAAAACTCTACATCTGATAATACCATATTTTTGAGTTAATAAAAATAAGCTCTTGCTATAATTCTTTTAATGGTGTTTTCGTGGATAATTTATTCATGTCTGTGGTTCAACAGTTAAATTATCCAGCAGCAGAGCGTCACCGTATACGTTTTACCTGCGTATTGATACGGTTAAAATGATTCAATTTTTGTGTTAATAATGATTTAAACATCTTCACATGACGCACACAAACATCCTTCCTGTTATTCTATATACGTACTTGTCAGCTTCATTACTGAACGACAAACTTAGGATAAATCCAACTTGTAAAAAAATGCAAGTCCCTTTACTTTAAACACACACAAACACACACATACGCCCAACACACACACACACGTGAAATATATGTAAAAATTGATGCAAATACATAAAGCCAAATATTAAATAGCTTAGACGTTGAATATCCAACGGGACTGAAGGTAATATTGCGATATATACATGATTTTTATTTTTTAAAAAGCGTCCAGTCCTGATCACGCATAGGCCTCTAATACACGAGATGCTACAATCGTGCAATTATAAAACAGGAAGCGAACAATAGGCTGTAGGCCATATAAACACAAGTACACACTAAACCTGTTTACGTTATTGTTTTGCGCTTCCAAAGAACTGCTTATGTTCGTTTCGAATAATAACTGTACTGAATATCTAACACAACATGAAAAGTCGGATATCTCAAAGATTTGTAATGAAAATCAATGAAAAATACGTTGCGAAAATTTCTTGCTAAATTCCACAGTATTTCCTATGTCTAAATGATTAATTTTGTATATAATAATTTTTATCATTATATAACTAAAGTTTCAGAATTAAAGTTTTTATTTCATGACGTTATTCTTGCTTATCGACATACAGACCATCTGACCATCTTACTATAACGATAGATAGCAACCCGTGATACGATTTTATCCATTTTCCTCGAGAAGACTTAAGCGTAGTGTTATGCACGTCGGTTTGTATAAATAAACAAGATGAAAACATGGACGTACATGTAGGATAATTAAATAGAATAGACTGGTACCCCAAAAGCGATTACTTTGCTCTCATGGTCGAAAGCATTTCCACATGCGTCTCTATTTCTGAAAACAGCTCAGTGGTTAGACTGCTCGGCCCTTTCGGCCTAGTAGTCTTTACTGCATTCCTGGTTAGAAAAACGTCAGGAGAACATTCATCAAGTTCACGTGCAGTCTCCCCACCTCCATGCTACAACTTCACCACTCGTCTTTCCCGTTCCGGCTGTCTGCATTGCGGGTATTCTTTTGTTACATGGTTGACTTTGCAGTTGAACTTGAGACATCTTGTAAACAATTAGTAGTCTGCCTGTCTGGACTAAGATGACAAATGAGTTTAGGGAGAATCTCTGCCCCAGCGAACGCAAATAAATAACGGTAACAACAAACTAAAAGAAACAAATAAATAAATTTTGGTTAGCATAAATATAAACATTATAAATTATAATTAAAAAAACTTAGTATAAAATAATTATGCAAAAGAGTGAACAAAATTAACCACATCTGGTACCTCCCGGTGCAATTCTGAAAAGGTCTGAATAGTTCTAGAAATCTGAAGACGATATGTGACATTTGTCTGCAACCAATTGTAATATTTGCTTTTAACGTGTTACTTTAATAAAAAATAAATTTACAGGTAATGCGGTTACAGCCATTGAATGTTTAATTTCAGCCTCGCGGATTAAGCATCGCGTCACAAACTAGCACTACGTTTGACTTTTGAAAGATTGTTTGAGGTTTTCCTTCCTTTGCGCGCGCTGTTACTAGCTGATTGCTCTTTCAGACCTATTATCGGTGATTAAGATGTTAGCCATTCCAAACTGCTATGATTTAAACACTGTTGGTATATGAATGCTGAAAACTGAGTATAATGTGGGCGCAATAATAACACAAAATATGCTAAATAATACGTCAGCATTTTTGTGTTAATTCTCTCGATCCATAGCATTTCTTGAGGAGATATTTAACATAAGAGTAAGTCTTCTGAGAATTATCGTAGGACCTATGCTATACTTAATAGAGACCATTATTTGAATAGTGTATGTTTAACGTATTTGATCTTCGCTTGTAGTTACCAAATTGCCCGTACGTGTGCATGTGTGTGTGGATGGTGTGTGAGTGTGCTCTGCGATGGGTTGGCGTCCCATCCTGGGTTGTTCCCTGCCTTGCGCCCATAGCCTCCAGGATAGGTTCTGGACCCCCCGAGACCCTGAATAGGATACGCGTTGCCGAAAATGGATGGATGGATGGATTTCGGCTTGTTACCACATTTCATTAAAACAAACCACAAACATATTCTACACATTACAAGGTCAGCAGGTGTTTGAATGGACGGCGAACGTAAGTCTCTCTATATTTTTTTTTTTTTACGAAATCCTGCAGATAATTATCAAAGCACATTTCCCTAAATTAAAACGCTTAAAAAATGTATGCGTGTCTGTTTCAAATCACTCCTAAATGTCATTTTGACAGTCGGTTCTGTTCCGGAGGTCCCAATACGTGAATCCAGGTAATTTAACTTTGCAATTCAGAAAATATTCAAGCATTTTCCATCCATCCATCCATTTTCTACTGGGTCGCGGGGGGTCCGGAGCCTATCCCGGAAGCAATGGCACGAGGCAGGGAACAACCCAGGATGGGGGGCCAGCCCATCGCAGACATATATATAAATATATATGCCACTGATGTTCCTGTGATAATATTCATTTGTATCATAGGTTCATTTGGTTGCTTTTGGTCTATTTTGGTCGAATTTGTAGGTAGGTCTAACCTACCTACAAATTCGACTGCAATACAACGAAAAGTCGTTACCGCGCAACTCAGACGGTTACTGCTACTTATTCTTAAAATGTAATACTTGTATGTATTTTCTGTTTTATTGAATCAATTTTTCACTCCACTGCTTAAAGTGTATTTTATACTACTTTATTATATTTTTTGCAAATGTTACTCAAAGTTTACACACAGATTCCCCTGAGTAATGACACAAATATGGGCTTTGCGTATTTGCGCGTTGCATAACAATTCCTTAGAACAGTCGTACTTCAGACGTACTTTTCTCGTGGTGATTTGGCATCGTTTTGTGTACAATATCTGTGATTCCCTATATTATTTCTCCAGGGTTTATGCTAAATAAACGGCTATGAGTTTAATTTCTGAATAATACTGTTACTACTGTTTATGTGTAGCAGCTTATTTTAGCAGGCATATGTTACATTGTGTTACGCAGCTTCATATTACTTAGTCTCGCTGTTAAAATATGGTGCGATATATTTTAATAATATCTTTTAGAAGTGTAATAATAGCTTAAAATAATAATAGTGATGTTAACAATAACAGCCTGGCCTTGTATGAACTTAGCCGTTACGTAAAATTGATAACCTATTGACTACCAATTTATTTTCTTACAAAACTTGAGTTGCGACAAACGTGGAAGATTGTATGTAATACATGTCTTAGCCCTAGTTCTCAATGAAACAATGCTTTATGAATTTTTACGGGGTATAATTATATAATGTATTTTAAGACAGAGAATGTGCTTGCACATTTAAATAATACAAATTTGACAAAAAAAACTTTTTTAACTTTTCATTAACAGTATTTTACCACAAGTTGGATAAAGGCACAAAATTCCCATCACCATTAACAGCCGGTCAGTTATAGAAAGGAATGCATGCATACATTATATAGTTCACTTACTCTGTATTGTGAAATTTAATGAATGATATGGTAATCCCAGCAACCATTAAATTACTAACTGTAAAGCTCACTGGCAGTCGGAGGAAATTCAGCGTTCAGCTTAACGGACTTTCCTCGTTTTTATTCACCAAGGCCTTATTCTACAGTTCCATTAGATACTTTATGATATTAAAAGAGGTGGTTTATTTGCACCCCAGGACCGACCACAGGGAAAATTTATATGTATGACACTGATATTAGGAAGCTGAATGAGAGTGGCAGTATGCAGTGGTGTGAGGCTGCAGTGTGTCTCAGCAGGTTAGGAGGCTGGGGCTGTGATTGGAAGGTCACTGTGATGAATTGTAGGGTTGGCTCAGTGATTTCAGTGTCAGGATCCCGAGTAAAATCCTTAACCCTCAATTTCTCCAGGAATAGTCCAACCATGCTTTATCAGTTATACACTGCATTGGATGAAAGCGTAAGCTAAATAAATAAAATGTAATACAACCCACAATGATTGGGTGATATGACTGTATTATTAATATAGCGTTCCAGTGTCAATATCTGACAGTGACAAACCATTGTTGTCTTTCTTAGAGACATAGGCTTAGGCCACACACAAAACTGGATAATCAAAGGCTTTATGATCAGGTTTACAGTTCAGCCTTCCAGCCTTTCTTTCCGATGCAGTCTTTTACTTTTTTACAAAGCAGAAGCATTGCCTGTCGCAGTGTGTTCCCCACTCTTGGAAGTGGAGAAGGTTGCCGATATCACATCCCAGGCTTTTATCTTCCAGTCAGTCGCTTCGAGCTTCCAGACTTATGTGAGCGGTGGAAAAAGGCGAAAGCTTACCATCGTTAATTCTCTTTCAAGATAAGGAAATTGCTGACCACCTCTTGATAGCCTAGCTACGGATTCCTTCTTTACAGCTCCTTTTATTTATGTGAGGGAGCAGTCTTTACAGGCCAAAACCTGGTATAAACGAATAAAGAACTACTGACAATTTTAGGTGCCCAGTCCTGGGTTTTTCCCTGCCTTGCAGTGTGCAAACAGTCCCAAACTGAAAAATAAAATGCCGTGTCCCGAATTGATCCATGAAAATACATCATTTGTCCTGCAGTCTTGTACCCGTCTCCTATGCCCCTCCCCCTAGTCTGGCAACGTTTATCACCTACTTGCATGCAGGTTTTACCCATCACATTTGCTTTTTCTGCTTGTATGTAAAAAATCGAAACTGCTAACTTAATGTAGGGCTGTGACTATTGACCGTGCAAACCACTGTGGTGTGTGTGTGTGTGTGTGTGTGTGGGGGGGGGGATGACTTAACCCACTAACATCACCCATGTGACTCCTGTAATTAAAGTTATAACTGAGTGCAATGCATGACTATCATTCATTTTATGCCCAGTGTAATTAAAATGTCATTTCACTGAAAGTCACTCTCACCTTTCTTTCGTAAGGGTAATAGAATATTTTTAGAATATTGTTAGATTGTTTGAATATGCATCTTTATGCTGAGCTTCATTTTAATTGTTTATAGGAAACTTAGGGAATAACAATTTGTCTGACAAAATAAAAAAGTATATTTAAAAGAGAAGGGTAATGAAAGCCCCAGTTGCCTGCAAGGGTGTATATTTGGGAATGGACATGTTCTTACCAATATTTTGGGTGTTTAGAGGGGCCGAGGGGTTGGGGGCTTGTTGAAGCCAAATCTACATCTATGAAGGTGGGGTTCTGTCCTGGCAGCCTTAATCATGGAATTTACCTTAAGGCATTAGTGAGGAAATCAGCATGTGTCAAACTCATGGATCAAATCATAAATCTGGCCTCTCTAATCATTGATACGTAATCTATAAGATTTAATATTTATATTACCATATACTATATTATGTCTTACTCTGAAATAAACAAAATTCTATTCAAAATGTTGCAGTGATTGATGCATGATTTTTAATATTGAACGGAATCGGTAACACTGGTGTGATGACTCAGTTGTTTACATTGTAGCTACACACCTCTGTAATTCTGTGCTTCATTCCCAACCCCCTTGTAAAATGAGCGGTGGGTGTGCACTTTGAGAGCTAGTGCACACAATCATTTCACCTTTTCCTTGCATCATGTCTTTAAAAGAGAATGAGTTTAATTTCTATTCTGTGTTTTTACAGTCCTTACAGTGAGGCAGATGTCTCCCGCTATTTGTTGCCCTTGTCTGTCTCAGATTCTGTCCCAAACAATTTTGCTGTCATTTCCTTTGATCCTTGCGTCACTGGGTTACATGCACAACCCCACCCAGAGTACTTGTTTTCAGTCACCTTTTCTTGCCATACTGTGGATCTTCTCTATAGCTTTTTCTGTAGTATACTGTATATTATTCTACTCATCTGAGTGTTTTTTTCTACCTGCATTAGGTTTTTGAATATGTTTTCACTGTTTCTTTTTTTTTTTTAATTAAGTTTTGCCGGTAGGATAAGCGGTTTGGAAATTGGATGGATGGATGGACTTCTACCCTGACATCATACTGGATATTCAGTGTGAAAGTTGGATAGGTGATTGGCATCTTTAAAGGTCAGGAAGTAGGCAGTTACAAAACCCTGAAGACCGGCGCTTGATTCATAGTGAGGCTTTCACAAGGCCCTGAAGATAAAAATAAAGAGTTTGTTTTTCAAGCATATTTTCCACCCTGCAATTGTGTTACACTCTTAAAGTCACTGGCCAGTTTATTAGGTACAACTGCTTGTTAATGCAAACAACCTGTACTTCCAAACAGTGAACAATGTGGCTGGATAACATATCCAGCGCTTAAACAGATCAAGAGGTTCAGTTATGGTTCAGCTATGCATCAGAACTGTGTCTGATCTAAGTGATTTTGAATGTGGTATGATTGTTGGCACCAGATGTGGTGGTTTTCGCATTTCAGAAACGGCCATCCTTTTGGGATTCGCACACACTACAGTGTCACCAGTTTACAGAGAATAGTGAGAAGAACAAAAAAAAAAAATCTGTCAGTGGCATTTCAGTGGCCAAATACATCTTGTTAATGACAGAAGTCAGAGGAGAAACTCTCCGAAAGCAACAGGAAGCCTAAAAGTGCAAAAATAACAGCACAGCACAATGGTTTCCTGGAAGCCACAACCCACTCTACCCTTAAACTGGTTCTAGAGGGAACCGTGGGTCCTACCTGGTATTACCTAGGTCAATCTAAGAAATTGCCCACTGAGTGTACATGCTATGTTTTAATGTCTTAACAATGCACAGTCATCAGCATTGAGGTAATGTAAGTACAGGCAGTCTGACGTCTGACTTATGGTCAGCTCGTACTTACCAACAGACTGCTGTAAAGCTTAATATGTTAAACGTTTGGGTTAAATATAGTGGTTTGTAATAACGAGTACATGCACTACTTTGTAATACTCATTAACATATTGTGCAGCTTCAGCAGTTCATTGGCTGAAGGTACAAGAGAGTATCATATGAATGTACTTTTATTATTATTATTATTGTATTGTTTTTTTTGTACAGTATTATTATTTCTCTAACCTACCTACAAATTCGACTTAGAGAATGGATGTCATTCATACACAGGGGACTGCCTGTACACGTTGATACCTTTCTCCAGTCTACAGATTTATTTATGTATATTTCTACTTGATAATAAGTGCATGTGCTTTTTTGGTTAGATTCATAGTACACATAAAGCAAAACATGCATCAAGATTAAGAATTGCATGTCATATTTTGTGGGTCTGATTTATGTAATTAACGATGCGGAACATAATCTAATCATTCCAATTGATTGTTTTTGGTTTATTTTTAGTTCTTCCTCTTTAGAGGAAGTATAATACTGTTAAATCCGTGCTTAGTACAATTCCTGGGAATGATCACGTGGGTATGGGGAACTTACCCCCGCAGCACAGAGCGCAAGACTGGGGTAAACCATGGATGGGATGTCAGTCCATCGCATACAATGCATAGGGGTAGTGTGTGGCTCGGTGGGCTACGCCTGCGTGTTTGTAGTCAGAAGGTTGCTTGTTCAAAGCTCATCAACCAAAGCCCTTAACCCCCAGCTCCCAGGGCACCCCAATGGGCGGCTGCCCTTTGCAGGCAGTTTACTTTACAAAGAGCTAGTTTGGGGAGGCAGAAAGACAATTTCCCCACAGGGATCAATAAAGTACCACTTATTATTATTCATGTACACTATGGATGCCATTTAACCCAACTGCATGTCTTTTGTGGGATAGTAACCCTGGATGTGCAAAGCATCAGTGCTAATTTATCTAGATTATTATAATAAATCTGGGATGAAGTAAGGTATACACTATATGTATATGCAGTAATACAGTAGTAAGTTACAGATGGGTAGTATAAAATATCACATACTTTTAAATATGTCTTATTTGAATTCATTATCGTCATTTTCTTCTCCTGTTGAAGGTTGCGCTGACAGCATGACGAGTAGATTAGACCAGACCTCTCTTTCCATAACTACAGATTCTTTCTCGTTCTGGGAATTCCCTGGATGTTCCCAAACTAGCTAGGAGACGCAACCCCTCTGCTATTTCCTCTGATCATTACTCATGAAGAAATCCCTAGGAACTTCTTCACTAAGGATAGACTCTCCCCCCTCACCTTTTTCAGGAGAGCAGCATGGCCTCATATTCAGAGGCGCTGAGTCTCATTGCTGCTACTTCAGACTATGCACTGAACCATTTGAATGAGTCCTGGGGGGTCCTGGTCAGATAAGACCAGAAGCACGACATCACCTGTTAGCAGAGCTTTCACTTATGCTGTCTCTATACTGATCCCTCTGCTCCATGCCATGAATGACGGGTGATAAGTCATACACTTGCTGTAGACCAAGACCACTCGAAATGACTGTGATTCTGTGCCCAGTATCTGGGGCAGGGAAGAAAGGAAGAGGAGATCGACTGACAGATCAGTGCAGCGTCGACAGCAATACGGACGCTGTACTATTCTGTTGTGATTATGAGAGAACTGATCCGGAAGGCAAACCTTTCGATGTACAAGTCGATCTATATTCCTACCCTCACCTGTGGTCATGAGCTCTGGATAGTGACTGAAAGAATGAGATTTCAGATATAAGTAGAAGAAATGACTTTACACCTCAGAGTGTCTGGGCTCAGCCTTAGAGATAGAGTGAGGAGCTCAGACAATCGGGAGGAGTTCAAAGTAGAGCCGCTGCTCCTCCACATTGAAAGGAGCTAGTTGAGGTGGTTCGGGCATCTATTTACGATGCCTCCTGGAAGGCTCCCTGGGGAGGTGTTTTGGGCATGTCCAACTGGGAGAAAGCCCTGGGGCAGATCCAGGACACGCTGGAGAGATTACATCTCTCAACTGGCCTAGGAATACCTTGGAATTTCCCCAGTGGAGCTGGAGGAGGTGGCTGGTGAGAGGGAGTTCAGGCCATCCTTGCTTAGACTGCTGCCCCTAAGACCTGACCCTGGAAAAGCAGCAGATAATGGATGGATGGATGGATAGATGGATGGATAGATGCTGGGCACAGATGAACGCACTCACAGCATGCAGCAATGGTACCCATGTTCAGTATCACATATTCCTGCAGAAGTGATCTGAAGCTGCTCGGCATGCTGCCACCCTGACCCTGACCAGGAGCCGCAGTATGCAGATGATACAAAGTGTGTTTCTGCAGTCAAGCCACAGCAGAACATAACATGGTTCAGTTTTTCTGTATAACAAACATGGCTGCATAATAAATACTGAAAAGCTATGGAATGCATGCATGCATTGTGCCAGTAATCATAAGGAGAATGACTGCATCAGATACCACATTCTATGATGGGTTAAATGCTAGCTCGTCACACCCTTGATGACATTCCTAATGAAGAACATTTTCCATTTGATTAATTTTCCTTTTCTGTAGCCTGTACTACGAAGCAGGGTTACTGGCTGATTTAAGGTAGCACAGTTTAAATGAACTTCATATTCGTTCACTTACATTTTGCCCAGACTACCTTAAATCCGTAACCCCGCTTCATAGTACAGGCCCCAGGACAGTGTTTTTCATTAAACGCTGATAAAATAAAGTTAAACAGTGTTGGAAACACAAGTTATACTTGTTTTCCATCAATTTTCTCAGTCAAACCTATGAAATTAAATGTTTTTTTTTTTGTTTGCACTCTAGAGCCCTTAATATTCTATGCTTTTATTGTAAAAAAATCTTATTTTTAAAACGGCAACATCCAGTGTTTTTTTATTCATGCAGTCCCAGGGAGCAGCGGATTTACGGTACAACATTGAAGTCTATTTGTATTTGCTGTAATGATTTGTATTTGCTGTTTTACACTGTAAATGTATTTTCTAGGTGTTTCTTATATACATATTCATATATGTTTCAGGTTATTACAGCACAAGTCATCAACCAGTACTTTTGTAGTGTTACATGACTGTTTTATTGTGACGTTACACTTGTATGACATGGAAATTCTATTTTGAATGCGTCTGTTCTATGGTGCTAACACTTATCAGGCAGAGATGGATGTGCCAGAGAAAACTCCTTTCAGACTGCATACTTTGACAGTTGTGAATTCAGTAATTAGGCAGAGTTGAATAAATAAATAATTTGGCAGCCTATTTGGGGCTGAGCTGCAAGTAAAATTTGAGAGTGATCAACTTTAGCCAACAGGACATCTCAACCAAGAAAAACACATACAGCTCATGTAAAATGCATTTTATTGAGAAAAGGTGCTGATACATTCTTTGTTTTTTCACAAACACCATCTTGCGCTACATGACAGATGAAGTTTTAAACTGCAGGTCCAGCCAGCACTCTGGGGGTTAAGAGCCTTTCGTTAGGGTTCAGTGCTGACCCATGCAGATTCAGACCCACAACCTTCTGTATGCAGATATACATATATAACTCACTGAACTATACAACGCCCAAGAGCGACTTGTATTGGTCATTTGTCAAAGTTATTCACGAGACACAACAATATCAAAATGTTATCCTTGGTAATTCCTAAATTAGGTTGCTCTAATTGCAAAATGGCAAGTTAAAAATGGCAAACGTTTGGGCATTCTATATAGCATCGCGCAATAAAAATATCCAACGCACAGTTACCTAGCCAGCTATTACTTTCTCAGGATCAACTTGAGAGAGGTTCTGAATGTAAAGATGTTTCAAATTTTTCCTCTGTTTTCTTTTTGTAGGCATTGTTGAAGGTTGGCAGGCAAATTTGAAATCATGACAGATATATTACATTAACTAAGCAGGATTACATTAACTAACAGAAAGCAACATGGATTTTTTTTAAAGAAAGCAGGTGAAATTATTCTGCCAAGTCTGGGATTTGGGAAACCTTCCAATTACATGTACAGCACCCAAATCTGATTAGTCAGTGAATTGTTTCTAGTTGTGCACTGCATATTAAGCTGAACTGCATACAAATAAAATGCATGAACGTTTTGGTGGTGCTGTAGCACAGGGGCTGGCACTGTTGCCTCACACTTCTAGGACTTAGCATGTTCTCTCAAGATTCAAGATTCTCTGGCTTGTTATGGGGTTTCTCCAGTCGTCCCCCCCCCCTCCGCCACCCCACAGTCCATTAATTATATTTTCCAAATTGTGACAATGTGTGTCCTGCAATGGGCTGGCGTCCCATCCATCCATTTTCCAAACCGCTTATCCTTACTGGGTCGCGGGGGGTCCGGAGCCTATCCCAGAAGCAATGGGCA
>JAODJX010000097.1:28382877-28398763 GCA_026776945.1 Isichthys henryi | reverse complement strand
GCGTGGCACACACGTGGATAATCAGGGGGCGTGGCACACACGTGGATAATCAGGGGGCGTGGCACACACGAGGATCGGATGAGCCGGGCATGACATCTGCCTTCCCAGATTGTATTTTTATTTTTTTTTTATTTGTCCTATAAACCCATTTAATTTTTGTTTGTTCTATAAAACATCTGCATGTACCAATATGTGTGCATATCATTGATATTGGGACGAACCATGGCACAAAAGCCGAAAGAAAAGTTGCATTACTCTCATAACATAAGACAATGTCCAATGCACTTCAGTATTGACTACTAAGGACTATTCTAGGGTATTTCTTTAGGAAAAATTTATTAGATTTACATATAAATTAACTGTCAGTGTCGACTCTCACCAGCCTCATGAACCAAAGTTTTGCTATACTGTGACTTTGGCACATCTACAGAGATGCATTCCAGGAGCATCAGAAATATCAGCGCACCCCCCCCCTTATTACTGATTAGTAAATAAATACATAATAGAGAAGTGCGTTCCATATCTTTCATTCTTTCATTATGAATCTGTGCGGTACTGATTCCAGTTCACTGCGTATTCACATAGCAAGGGCGAAACTTAACGAAGATTGCAGTCTGGTATTGGTCAAAATTATTTTATCATATGGATCAGTTATTTTTTAATTAAGTAATCTTTGATTATGAAACTATACACTTAACGATATTAATCTTATTTTAAATTAGCAGTATGAGCAGACAACAGCGATAACAGACAGCTAAGAGAGGCTCAGACCAACCTTATGAAAGAATATCTTACGGAAGATAAACTTTAATAATGTTTTGGGAAACACGTTGGAGCGTTAAGATATAACTTAAGGTACAACTTACGAACAACGTAGCATAAGAAGGTTTCGGGAAACGCACCCTTGGATTTCAGGAGATAATGTGTCCCCCTCCTATCTGGGCAATGAAGTAGGCCTATGTAAGATGGCTGAAAGTCATTCAGGTGCATAATTACATGCACGTAAACTAGTATTATTGAGTATTTAGTATAGTAATATTGAGGTCCAGAGTTGCTGTGTGTCTGTTTTAGCAGGGGTAACCATATATCCCAGACTTAAGGATATAATGCTACTCATTCATTTCTATACATTAACGTATGACTGATGGCTGAAAAAGTCCTTCAGCTCCATATTTCCCTGTCAAAAGATTGTATCACCTATTTGGTGTCCTGTGTGTTAGCATAGGAAACCATGCACCACTATGTTTTAAAAGAACTGGGTTATGTATAAATGGGTGCAAATACAGCAGTGGTTGATAAATGTACGGAGTAAGTTGCCCACAATTAAGTTAGAATTGGAATAAACAATGTCATGCTGAATATCATGCATTTTCCCAGCAAGCATGTATTAATAGTAATTTAAGTAGTTTCAAGGATCTTTAAAAAATATACAAATATCGATCAGACATGTGACGTTTTTGCATCGAATAGACATGAGTGACACTCAGGCTTTCAGACTCTCACGCAAGAAATCTTACAACAAATCTATATTATTTCATGATAAACCTAAAATTAGCTACAACAAAAAGGTTGGGGTAGTTTACAAACCCTACAGATTATTTACCGGGTAATAGAACCGTTACATACACGTAAATAAGTCCGCAGATTGTTCTTGAACTGAAAGTCACACGCCAAACAGCTGACCAAAGTTAAGTTTAACTCAACATGTTTGCAGAAAATCATTAAAACGAAAGAGAAACCATCCAATTCTAAAGTAGTGTTGACATAGGGGTGTTTCTAGCTATTTAACAGATCAGTCAATATATGAAAATCTCTTTCAAGGTTCTATCTATCTATCTATCTATCTGTCTATCTGTCTATCTGTCTATCTATCTATCTATCTCTCACACACACACACAAACACACACACATCTATGGTATACCTATCCTTATGGGGCCCGCTCAATCACTTCTATGGGAAAAATGCTAATGCTAACTATAACAACCTTAACCCCCACCCTGCTCTAACCATAACCATAAGTAACCAAGCAAAATACAAGAGTTTTTGCATTTTTAATTTTTTCATAGCAGTCACTGATTTTTATAAAACAGAGTTTTCCCTTATGGGGACCAGGAAACCGGTCCCCATAAGGGAAGAAAACTGATATTTGTCACGTTATGGGGACATTGTGTCCCCATAAGGATAGGTATACCCACTGACACACACACACACACACACGCACGCACACATATACAAACCATTTTCTTCAGTGGATCCTGGCTCAGCTGACTGCAGCAAATCATCATAACCACCACTGCCTGCACTGGCTGTGCTGTTTGTAGTCTCTGAACAACACAAATTCATGTAGATATTAAGGTTGCATCCATGGCAAAAACTATTTTTTTCTTTTTTGTCCCTGTATAGCATGTATGTAGGCCTATGTGTTTTGTTCCTCAAGTGTATTCTTTGCCGATACTGTTTCTTATGGTCATGTCAATGGACGCGTTCACACCGCAGCAATTCGACCCGATTGTAGTTCCTCCTGGAGGCGGTTTCAGAACCTTTTTAAACACCTACTCCAGACTAGGTACTTTTTGTTCAAACACAAACTACTGGGGAGGTGCTTGCAGGGATAGTTTGCTGATTGGTTAACCACAAGCACCATCACTAAAAGTTGAAAATTATAGGAAAGTGCAGGGAAATAGATAAAATTAGCAGAGCAAAGGTTCCAGGTCCTGTTCTGTGGTGTAAAAGCAAAAATTGAGCAGAAGGAATCATTTTTGTAGGCTACCTCAATTACAATTCGACTGATAACCGATATACTTTTTTGTAATAACTCTGGTGGGGCGGTGAAACTTGGCAGCGCTTATTAGTGGAATAACATTTAAATAATTTTTCATTCTGTGAAATTGTAAGATCGATCTGCCAGTGAGATTTAATAATGAAATACAGACACTGCTCATTTTACGATCAAGTTTCATTCCTACGACTAGGTCATTAAGCGAATTGGTCGATAAGTAATGTCAAGCATATTGTACTGGTTGCTGGTTTGTGTTAAGCATCTTTAGATATTATTTTAAAGTTACCCTTTTTCAGTGCGAAAATACTGGTGACTAGGCTTAAAAATACTCGGGGCTATAGCCCCGACAGATCAGACCTAACAACTAGTATGTCTCGCTGCAACCAGCGGGAAGGCGAGATTGGATATCCAGCCTGACCTACGGTACATCACCTCATGAGCCGTTATTGTATATTTTTCAGTTACTTTTGGTTAAGGATAGGGTTGGGTTAGGGTTAGGGTTGGGTATGGGTTAGGGGTTAGGCTAGCTGCCCTTAGCTCCCCTTTCATTTGAACCATGGAGTTGTACTTATACACTATGACTGTCCCGGCATGTTGTTTTACAGCAAACTTTTTTCGTTTTATTAAGTGAAAAGAGTACGCTCTAAAATGTGGAAGGGGGTTGGATGTCCAAACCCACCTTCCCGTTGGTCGCAGCCAGTTAACAACATCAACTAGTTGACGTCATAATTTAAATCAGCTCATCAAGGGGGGAACATGGTGGGACAGAATCTCCCATAACACCGGCACCATCACCATGGACAGATACATTGCACTTAATAAGCTAACTTTAAGCAACCTCTTAAGTAAGGTATACCTTTCAAGTCTTCGTAACATGTTAAGGTACTATTATTGGAGAACGCATCCCTGAACTTTACTGACTTCTTCACACACTTTTGGTGGAGTCTTTTCCCAATTCAAGGCCACACATAATGTTTTCCATCTGAACCAACTAGATTAAATTTACTGTCGTTACTGAAATCCACTATGGCCTAGGGATGTGTTCTCCGAAACCTTTTTAACGCTATGTAGTTCCTAATTCCTACCTCAAGTTGTACCATAATGTTTCGAGGTGGTCGGGTTCCCAGAAGCCCTCTTAATGCAACGTCATTCAGAAATTCTGCCTTAAGTTGTACCTTAACATTCCAATATGGTTCCTAAATCAACCTTAGTTAAGTATACTTTCTGTTTGACATACTTTCGTAAGGTTGGTCTGAGCCCCTCTTAGCTGTCTCTTATTGCTGTTGTCGGCTCGTACTGCTTATTTAAAATAAGATGAACATCGTTAGGGGTACAGTTTCAAAACTAAACATCACTTAACTAAAAAAAACTGATCCATGTTATAAAATATTTTTTTCTGATACATGACAACAATCTTCGTTAGGTATTTATTTCATCTCCGGGTTCTAAATATGCAGTGAATTGACCTCAGTAATGCATGGATTAATAATAAAGATAAGAAACGTGCCGATCGATCAATCAATCAATCAATCAATCAATCAATCTATCTATCTATCTATCTATCTATCTATCTATCTAAATCTATTTGCTATTTGTTTGTTTTTTTGTTTATTTATTTCATTGGAAGGAAGGAGGGGAGGTATATTGGAGGGGGGGCTTCTCCCCATTTCCAACGCCCCTGGAATGCACACACTTCTTCTGTAATGTGAGAAAGTCACAGTCACAGTCACAGTGTATCAAAACTTTGGTTCAGAGTCGACACTGCAGCTTCATTTACATATAAATCTAATATATTCTCCCACCAAAAAAGTACCCTGTAATAGTCCTTAGTAGTCAATGAAGCACACTGGACATTTCCTTATGTTATGACAGCAACACAACTTTTCTTTCGACTATTGTGCCATTACTAGTCACAATATCAATGACATGCACAAATATTGGTGAACACAGGTGTTTTAGGTTTATAAAATAAATAAAAAATAAATGGTTTGATACTGCCATGCAACGGGCTGTTGCACTGTTGCCTCACACCTCTGGGTACTCCAGTTTCCCCCCACAGTCCAAAAACATGCTGAGGCTAATTGGAGTTGCTACATTGCCCATAGGTGTGCATGTGTGAGTGAATGGTGTGTGGGTTGTTCCCTGACTCGTGCCCATTGCTTCCGGGCTAGGCTCCGGACCCCCCACGACCCAGTAGGATAAGTGGTTTGGAAAATGGATGGATGGATGGATGGATGGTGTGATACTACAATCTAGGGAGGCGAGCTTGTCCACCCAATCAGGGAACATCATGTTTACAGTGATTCAGTTAGTTAATTCCGTATTTTATTTTCATGTTCCCCACTGTTCTGATTAATGCAAGTGTGACTGCGGTGTTGAACCGATCCCCCAATGAGTCTCTCTGTCACTCCCTTGTGTACTTGTCCTACATGGGCAACTGGCCTTTTTAGGGACTTGAATAATTTTTTTCTTTGTACAGCTTCAATATTCTGACCTCAAAGGGTTTCAGTCGCCTCTGAGGGGCCCACCGTTCTGCAAAATGCCTACCAGTGTTGCCAAATAGTTTGGGGTTGCCAAATATTTCAAGATATTTCAGATCAAAATCAAAAACTATCACGTACAACAAACTGTTCTCTAATTTTGATTGCAGACCTTTTTCGAATTTCTTGTTTAAACCTTTTATTTTGTGATGTGCAATAGTTTTCACTGATGAATTCTGATTAAAATATATTTCTTCTATTCTGTTAGAATGACTTTGAATTCCGGTATGCTGTGACTTCGTTAATCACAGAAATGTCTCTCGTTCTATGATTTTGATCACTACTGTATGCACAAATATAAATAGTAGCCTATATTTCTATGATGATTAAAAAACAACCGATATGATGATGCTCTTATGACTTCAGTACAGAAGTGACATTATCTTGAAAGTCTGTGAGAAGACATGCTTTCTGCCTAGCTGAATAATTTTCACAATAATTATTGAAACACTTCAATATTCGCACATATTAATATGCTGTCTATTGACAAATTAGTCTGAATTAAACAATAACAATAATAATAATACATTTTATTTATAGCCCCTTTCAAGACACTGAAGCACACTGTACAATCACAATAATCAACAGTCTCTATATAAAATAATTCACAATAATAATTGTTTGCAGTTACAATAAAACCAGTATTATAAATAATAATTATTAAATCATTCCCTTTTATTATTAATAGGATAGACTGAGTACTTCCTACATCATGTTTGTTTCATCCTTCAGTTACATCATACAGTCATGTAGTTAATCTAAATGTCGAATCAAAATTAGATCTTACCTGTTGCGTTTGTGTTGGTGCAATTGAGTGGAATCCTGCCCCGTTTGTATCCTTGTCTTATTCTGTATGCTTTCTCGAATAGGCTCCAGTCCGCATTCCAACCCTGATCAAGACAAGAGATTGGACGATGTTTGAGCTCGGGTTGTGTAAGACTGCCCCCTGGTGTTTCAATACAGGAGGGCATTTGATTTCGAAAACATGCAATCTGCTTACAATCTCCTTCGACGTGTTTTATAGTTTTTCCTCATTATCGATGGGTTTCATCTACGACTTTCCAGTAATAATTTAAAATGTAAATTTACTTCCACCGGTGACCCAAATTCATATGTATTTTATGGATTACAGCAACTGCACAATAGGATTGTGTTGAAAATAGAAACAATAGCATTTTAACACTAAACGGACTGCATTTATATAGCGCTTTTTCCAAAGCGCTTTACATATTATGCCTCACATTCACCCATCTATTCACACACCGGTGGCGGAAGGTGCCAATTTGGGGTTCAGTGTCTTGCTCAAGGACACTTTGATGGGGTCAGAAGGAAACAGGACTCGAACCTGGAACCTTCCGGTTGCCGAACAATAGCACTACCTCCTGCGCCAGCATCTTCCCCACTACTATAAATCTACACTAGAATTAATTTCAATTCTGCAAACAAATTCTGAATTGGACATAAAATCCAAATAGTCTCAAAATTGCCCATAATGTATATGTATGTACCCTGTGTTGGACTGGCATCCCATCCTGGGTAAACCTCAGCTTTGTGCCCTGTGCTGTCCAGGACAGATGGCTGATAAGGATGAAAACGGAAATAGGGCACTTAATGTACATGATAATGATGATGATGATGATGATTATTATTATTATTATTATTACTACTACTACTACTACTACTATTACTATTATTACCATTAGCAGTAGTAGTATTGTTGTTGTCATTCTTGGTCTTGTTTATGCTGTTGCTTTTGAACAAGGGTGTAGATTTGACTATGGACAGTAAGGATGCGTCCCTCCCAATATTGTGAGAGTACTATGTGTGTTAAGGGGGACAGGGAGTTATGGGCTGGTTTGACCCTTACCGATGCTGAAACCAAACCTATACACTCGTGCTTTTGATGAAGTAGCTGAATTCCAGCTACAGAATTAGGATGACCTTTGTATAGTATAAGACTTTTCATAGGCAGTTAAAACCATCACTTCTTTTAGTGCTGCAGAAAAAAATGTCGTTTGATTATTATTTAAAACTGGTCATTTGATAAAATACCAATTTTAATGTATATACTGCTATGTCGACTTTATCTTTAACATTTTGTAGATTAACAAATTCACCTTTACTTTTCTAACTATTTTTTAGAAATAATTCGAAATTCCAGTCACGTTCTACTACAACAAGCAACTGAATTATAATAAAAGCCCGAAAACATGCAATGCAAAAGAGGAATAGATAATAGCACTGAAAACGACAAATACATACTTGACTTGCTTCATGTACGGAATTTTTATTTGACGCAGTTGTGCAATGATGATCGAAACGTTTGAAAATAACAGTTTTTGTTTGATTATATTAAAACAGACGCAAAAATTGATTCAATCATATTTTACGAGGAATATTTCTATACGGTGGCCAAAAAATACATTGTTAATCCATTCATATCGTTAGTGATTTTTTTTTGCGAATTTTTGCAGTGTTAATATATCAGTTGCTGAGTACCCGACTGTAAAATATTTAAAGACATGTCTGGGTTAGTCTGCACTCGTATTCAGATTTACTCATGATGTCCTGTTTCTAAAATGCTAAAAAGATTTGAATTACTTTTCATATAGGGAGATCTAGCTAATTAAACGTAATATTAAATACAGGTGAATTGGTAGAAAATGGTTTTTGAATGCGAGAAGCAAAACGTAAAGAAAACAATAGAACTTTCTATTCGTTTCAGAGGACATATGCCTAATACAAATAGCATTGCAGATAGTGGCAAGGTTTAAACAGAAATATAGAAGTAGGGCTACCTAAATTTTGCAGGCGAGAGAGAAAACACCTATCAACAAATATAATGCAATTAGGAATTATTAAATAAGCATGACTTGACAGTAGTTTCAACCATTTGTTCTGGGTTTTGGAAAACTAGATGTACTTCGCGTTCAGTCCATTCTAAATAACAACCAACTGGGAGCAATTAGAATTCACATTCCTAGACCGATATGACATTCAGGCAAATTCGTTGACCGAAGTCACATTACTTTGTACGATGGTTAGTTATAAAACTCAATAACATTAAAGTATCTCTGAATTAACAGTGAGAACAGTAAGAATATACAAGATCATATGCGACGGCCTATATATATACATATTAAAAATAGGCAATGATGCAGGCATTAATCAACTAATATGGTGAAATATAGGGAAATTATTGAACTGTACCAAACGGCTATTATTTGAACAAATTTAACTATCATAAAATATTTTAACTTGGGTTTTGTTTTGTTATGCTTTAGTAGTATTAGTACTAGTAGTAGTAGGAGGAGTAGCAGTTGTAATAGTATTAGAATTCCTTAGCATAATTAGTAGTATATCATCAGTATAATACGCTTTAGTTTAAATGGAATCACCGTTAATGTCTGATTAAAACCGGAACCTCCGTCAACATCACTCTGTGTACCGTACACTATAGAGAGGAGTCTTCGTCAAATCGCACCGTGGCAAACTATATCGACAATACAGGGCTTCCTTTCAACACTTTTTAAAGTCTGCCTGTAGCGACAGCAACAACTTTGGAAACAAATCTGGAAAGAGTAACGTCACATACTCGATCCGCTCCTGGAACGGTTCCTTATTTTACGGTTTGAACAGAGTGAAGGCTTAATTGAATTGTATGTTGTACTTAGAAGAGAAGTCGAGAGTGCTAGCCGACGTTCTTGGTTTAAGGGACCATCGTCCACGCCATACAAAACGTGACCGTGAATAAACCCAATTATTTCATGACACCAAAACTTATCGATAACTGCAACCTCCCCGACTTGCTTTCACTGCACCTTCTCAACCTATTCCACCCCACTGCCCAGCGACAAATCGACTTGGAAATCAAATAATTATTTGCAATTATGCCCGTTCAGAACAGAGGACCAGTAAGCTGCAACTCACCATTCCTATACGCCTGCAAGAAGTAACATTAAACCAGATCTAAACCGGCGGCAAGTATAAGTAAAATGACTGATAGGCAGTATGCAAAGGTATGTAAATGTTTCAACTTCGAACAGAATAAGCCGTCAAGAGGAGAGTTCCTCTATATGCTTAAATACTGCAGGTTCTTACAAACGTTACAAAGGCTCAGAATCGAGACGACTGGGCTCAAATTGATTTTATAACCCTCAATTTCCACCCTCAATTTCCATCTAGGTCTGCATACACGATCGATTCCGTATTCTCTGGAAAACCATGGTGGTGAAATTGGCTTGAGTATAGATTTATGAGAGGTATTCAACTACCATTTTCACTTCCTTCGGAAAAATAATAAACATTGGGATACTACAAAATTATTAGCAACCATCGTTCACTGTATAAGGCTTTTACGTGACAAACAATTCTTCTAATGAAAATTATTGTTTTTATAGCAACGGCGACAGTGCATTTCATGCAATACTCTATAAGGATTTTTACAAAAGCCTTTATTGTTGGTAGCCATTTATTTTTGAATCCACAGATGCCGATATATTTCAGCGAAGCTGAAATCTATACATGTCTTATATTCGTTACATATATGCATATAAAGTTGACGTTTCGTAATTCACAACCCTTTAGAAAATGTATTTTAAATTTGATTTTTAATTAATTTCTTGTGTTGATTGCGATTCTATTGATGAATTAAAATAATACATGCTTTTTTCTTAAATGTAATTGAAATTTTGATTATTGCTATATACTTTTTGTGTAGTAAGAACTGGAATACAGCCTATATTACGTCATACATTCATTTATTGACTGCGTGATTAACCTAAATATTTATACTACAATGACCACAGAGCAGTACTGAATCTATAGATATGAGAGACACTTGAAACATTTTTTTTAAACAATATTAATAACAATATCGACGCATAGCCTAAAAACTAGAAAAGCTACTCTTGGAATGTTATTTTTTTGTTAAAAGGATGACTGAAATGGTCAGTTCTTTCCTAAAAATCCAGTAATGTTTTGAAAAATGAAGAAAATATATGTGTTAAAAGACGATTTCTAGACAAACAGTTAGCATTTAAAAGTTGCTAAATATTTCAGAACACAAAAAACGAACAGTATTGGGTTGCATCGTTTTCTAACTGCAAAAGTTCATCCCAGTAACGGCCAACAGATTTCTTTCAGTTCTTGATTTGCGAAATAGGCGCCAGTATATTAAAAAGTGTACAACTTTATGTAACAGGAAGGCGTAGAATAACTTGTAAAACTGTAGTTCTGATATTTCTAATGACCGAAGTAAACACTTGCGGACAGATGCCGTCACAAGACAGAATATTACGGTATAAAAAAACAAGAGCTGGATTTTAACATGCAGATTGTAACGTGAAAGTGAATCGATGACGGCGAATGCAAGCGTCAAACATTATATTCTGAAATAAAACGCTTTTAGAAGTGTTTCTAGTCCAGAGCGCCGCCTTCTGATCGGTTGCAGTGTAAGCCACCCTGTGACAAGAAACATCTTTTCAGAGCCGGACCGGCGTGTTTACGGTTTTTTTTCTCTTTTTTCTCGTGAGATAGCGGCAATAATCCTATGAAGCAAACACCGGAAGTAGCATTTTGCTTCAGATTCGGACAGAAAACCCAAACCATAATACTTTAGTTAAGAGAGCAAAAGCTGTCGCATGACCAGACTTAAGCAAAGGGCATCTTTTGGGTAATTTACACATATTATGTGTTGTTTGTTAAAACACGATGTGCCTTTCTTTTGTGCTTATCTGTTTAATCACTTGTTACATTTATAGTTAAGGAAGTTGTAAAGTGCACAGGCATATTGAAAGTGTGACTTTTTTTTTTTTTTTACAAAAATGTGTAAAGCAAAATACATTGCATTGGTTGTTAATCAGTCTTTCAACACGCGTATATGTACGTTAACGTTCCTGTTCTAATTTGAGTGTAATTAATTACATATGAATAAAAATGCTAAGCGCATACCATATACCAAGTTGCGATATTTCAGCTGTACTTTATGTATTTTTCTTATAGATGTGTAGTTTCTTTGTGAGTCTTTATCCGTGTAATATCATTCACTCTTTTTTAAAAAGCAATAAGCCTACTTGAAATTTCCTTTCAGTTTTAAGCATCATTTCATATTGCAATAGATCCAACAAAAGCTACACTATTTATGTTATTCAACGTTTTGATCTTTTGAACCAAATTGGCATTGCCAGAGTTTTAAACCTCGTATAGCCTACAGAAGTGTCCCAGTATAGGCTTCTACAGAAAATATTATTTATTCAGATTATCCAGCAACACAAACCATAGACTGTTTCTTCAAACTATAAATATACGGTTTACGCAGTTGAGTTATGGAATTTTATAGCAGACAACTTTCATTTCTCAGAGATTTCATTAACAGGAAATACACTGCTAAATTTTTACTGTTATTCCATTTTCAGTAGAGTCACATGAAACTCGAAACATCGTTGTTTGCTTCGGCAATGTGGTCCTGTTGAGTGTTATCCAACTCAATAAAGCTGTTGTTTTCTTGATGGATATTTAGCATTGAAATAGATTGTTAAATGAGTTTATCGTTTATTCTCGTAATGAAAACTTAGTTCGAAACTAACCTATGTTTTGTAATAAAACTTGTGATTTGCGGACAGTGCATGTAAAGCTTACATACTTTGAATGGATTCTCCGTCTATTATGCTACTTCGTCTACTAAATGGATAGCGTAAGTTATAGCACTAAAGCCGCCATGTTGGGAACGCACCATTTTATGTATTAGCGACGTGCTATATTATGTCCAAGTTTTCTGTGGCGTGCATGATATGCAAATTTAATAGTATGTGGTGTATCTGAACTCTGCCTTTTAGGAATAGTAGTCATCCTGTACAATACTTTACACGATTGCATAAGTCGTATAGTATATATACCACTGGACTTATTTGTTTTTTTGTTATATTCTTTTTTAAATAACGCTTTTATTTTCTTACCTAGAGATCATCTTGTAGATGTTGCTGGTCGTGCTCATTCCCGGCGGCGGTGTTTCTTGGCAATGAATTCTCCACCAGCGCTTGGGTCGATGATGTCATTGCTGAAATAGCTCTGAACCTGGGAGAGCTGAAATACCGTACGGTTTAGATCGGGTGGTATTGTTTGGCTGTACGTTTATTGCTACAATGACTTAAAACTTTATTAATTTCTACAGTAATGGGTACCACGCCTTAAAACAGTCCAATATCTGTCGTAATAATGATTTAAAAAAATCGGTAACGTTATTACTAAAAGACTACGCATTTTAAAGCCTTGAAAATCAATTATATAGGCCTACATTTGATATGTTTGACACATGTGTTTGTCGGATAGGTGTCAGTCATATCCATTAGCTCCGTAACAGGATAAAATAGATTTTTCAATCATTTATCATACAACTGTGATAAAAAAAAATATATATGCACAATTTTTGCAAAATGTAGTTTATAGATGAAGTAACTTTTTCTGACATTTCCAATTTTCGAATTCCGTCCACACAGAAAACGTGTGATGTACGGGTTTGACTGTATTTAACGGCGTAACGTATTACAATCATCTGATCAAGTCCATGTGGTGCGACTTAAGCAGTTGTATTGCATTTAGTGGTATATTCAAACGTCTGGTGTCTTCTATTTGAATAAGATCCCATCGAGAATGTCTGCAGATTTTAGGAAATTTATTTACTATCCTTTATCATTGTTCAGTAACAACTTTCTGAGCAATTCATAGCATAAATATAGCCGTAATTAAATATACACATTTTTTGCAATACCGTAGGAAAAAGTTTTAGTTAAAGACCTAACAATATCTCAATTTATTGCAAAAGACGCTTACAACGAATCATTCACGAGTGTGTTCATTTGTGAAAATAATATGTTGACGTATAGGCTTCTTTGTATTGTCTGAATATCTGGTGGTAGGTAACACATGTGTATATACGTATGTATATCTCTTTTAGGGACATGTTTCGTGTTCACTGGGCTATCACAGAATTTCGTGCGACGTCAAAACTGCAAAACAATTCTCGTATAAATGCATATTATGAACGATGCAAATTTGTGTCTGAAACGTGCAAAGCCATCATTCACCTCTATTTCATCGATATCTCTATAAGCATATCAAACCATATCAAGAAGTGCAAATGCACGAAATACTGTGACGTTAGAGTGTAATAAATTATTACTGCGCTTTTCTGTTTCTCTAATGTTACAATGGCATATGCATCATCGACATTAAGTTACGGGTTCTCTATTCGCCCTTTCAAAAGCGGTTTATCTTATTAGTTTAATATTTCCCAGTCCATCACTGGAAAACAAATATTTCCAGTGCAGTCGCATAATGTGGCAGTTTTGCATGCTCCGCATATATAATAAAATTAAATTTAGTATGATATAAAACAATATGTTAAAAACACACAAATTACAATCGCTGTCATTTTGTTTGGTTGCAATTACACTGCTGCTGCTGCTACATTCATTGATGACGAAACAAACGTTTAACATTTCATACAAAAAAATAACCAGAAAAGTATGTAATGGCTTTTAATCTGCCAAGGTTCCATCCAAGCTCACCCTATAAAATACAAAACTTCTGTCTTATGCTAATTTTGTATTAATTACAGTACTTTGTTCGTGTGAATGTTGTGTAGAATTTGGAAATTATGGTTGAAGATTTCCGTTTATGGTGTTTGACTCCGGCTGTATATCAAGTCCATAAAATCAGAGCTTCCTGATGCACCTTTTATTACACCATTTAACTAGCAAAAACTTGTAAGCACTTTCGTCCATAAATTCTGAGGGTGTGCTTTACATTTATGATTAGCACAAATATTGAACATTCTTTTCCTAGAGAGATCTATATTAGCTTGACACAACAACTTTCTAATAAGTTACACCATTCATAAAGGGCCGAAATAAACTAAGCATTATTATTATTATCACTATTATTATTATCGGTACTGCTACAACTACGAGTATCTAGACCTTGTTCTGAATACGCAGATGGGTGATTGAATGGATTCATTATTGTTTTTATTCTTCTTAGATCTATTGGTTAATCCCTTTGTGCTACTATATGTGGAGGTTTATTCCCATTTTCCCATTTAGTACATTAAAAAACATACTGTTACTACTTTAAAACAAGGTAGGCGCGAGCAGAGGAGCGATGCTGGTTGCCCCTTTGCTGGACTGATTTATGCCTCATTGAAGCTTTATCAGGCTCAGGGAAAAAGGCTGACCAATCACTTCACTGGGAGCGCGCAGCACAACAGCCTACCCTACTTTGTTGGCTGAGAAGTCGAGAAGAGTAGCATGCAAATCTTCCTGTCTCCAATATATTTTTTCTTCAATGAATCGTGAGTTGTATAATGTCTGAGAATGTCAATTTCTGGAACTCTTAGCAACTACTATGTCGATTCTTTAATAAGTCATGAAAACGAAGACCCGACTACAGCCAAGTTCTATAATGCACAATATCAGAGTTCCAGGCAGCCAGGAGGACAGGGTGATCATCCCGAGTTTCCGTCCTGCAGCTTCCAACCAAAACCTCCGGTTTTCAGCGCTCCCTGGAGTCCTTTCAATTCTTACCCGTCCAACAGTTTACCATCGGTTTACCATTCTTATGTCCCAGCTCACCCTGTTCCTTCACCGGATGCTAGGTACCTTAGCACTTGGCTGGATCCTGCCTCGAGACCGGAATCCATAACTGGACAGGGGCAGGTGAAGCTAGAGCCGCTGCTTGGACATCTCGGAGAGCCGCCTAAAACTGGAGGACCCGAGTATACCGTGGAGTCGTCTTCTGCTAGAGAGGTTAATTCCAATCGTGTCTCTGGTTTCGAGGACAATAAGGATATTTGCGAAAGCAGCGAGGACAAAGAGGGGCCAGATCAAAGTAAGTTATAAAGAGAGGAAGTAAACAGTCTGTAAAGCGTTTAAAGGCTGTCATAAAACAGAAACAAAGAAAAGAGAAACCACAAGATCGCATGCTGCCGAATCTAGTGGAAGAGTACGGCAAACTCCTTTATTTTGTATAAGAATGGTGTGTTAGTTACTGAATACGTACGTTTGTAAAGGGATTATATGCATCTCAGTCTACGAGACTTATGTTTTCCGGTGGATGCAGAACGAACTACTGCGATAACAGGATTATTTACCCGTATAAAGGCTGCAGAAGGCGAGTTGTTATAATTTTACATTTTTTACTCTGTCAATACTGGGTCAAAGTGGAGCATCGGATCTTTTTGTTTTATTCGTTTTATTCTAGTCTAAGTGGATATTTGATTAACTAAAACGGAACGTTGCGATAATTTTTGGAATGAGATCGGATTTATTTAGACTGACATATTAAGAAAAGGTACCAACAAGACGATTTGCAGACGGATAGTTTTCAATATTTTGCCCATACAAACAGGTTGCACATACATTTAGCTAAGAAAGCTAAGAAAAAGTAATAAAATGAATGGAGACTGAGTTTCGTTTAAAAAGGCTCATTGGAATATAGTTTAGATAGATAGATAGATAGATAGATAGATAGATAGATAGATAGATAGATAGATAGATAGATAGATAGATA
>JAODJX010000097.1:28309421-28382732 GCA_026776945.1 Isichthys henryi | reverse complement strand
GATAGATAGATAGATAGATAGATAGATAGATAGATAGATAGATAGATAGATAGATAGATAGATAGATAGATAGATGCCAGTTACGGTAAATTGGCTATTTGGCTTCTTCATTGAACTCACTTTGATAGGTAAAAGTTGAATTCTAGAAATATGCTTATTTTGCAACGTTTGTCTTACCGGTTCAGAAATGTGCTGTATTGCTCTATGCAAGCTTCCAGTATAGAGTGCAGAGTACAAGCAAGAATTTGGAACTCGATGTTCTTCTGCTTTTTCAGTGGCCATTGATTTTCAAGAGAACATTAAACCTGCAATTTGTACTTTGATCATATATGTAGGTTGAATATATGAGACATATATTGATGGTGTCCTGTATAACAATAATAATAATTATTAAATTAGCCAAGAAAATAATGCTTTATATTCCCAACACCATAAAAACAGTGAATTTAGTGCATTTTTACAGATTCGTGTTTAAATCCATCAGTTTTTCATGACCCCGCACTTCAAATTTTCATTAAAATTCTAAAGATACAATGTAACAAAATCCTCTGGCGTTTTCCAGTCAATTCAAAGCAAGACAATTATACCTCTTCTTGAAATGGAACATACATATTGTTACGTGCTATCATCATTTGCCGCTTTAGTTTAATGTATACTTATTAAAATAGCCAATATTGGCAAACCAGAATCCAAACGGGCCGATTTTGCAACCCCACGACCCAAATGCTGGCCGATTCTATGAAAATGCATTATCAAATGCAGACTTATACTTAATGTTTTGCATTCTGTGTTTAGGTTTTGTTTAAATTTACGTAATAGTTAAGCAATAAGTTGTGTAATGGTAACTCATTTGAGACAAAGAGTGTTTGCTAAGAATAAAAATGTGTATACACTTGCTATGCTGTATCATTATATTGTCCACTTGCACAGATTTCCAAGTAATTGCCAGTTATATACAAAAAAGAGTGATGGCTGCAACACTTGTTGAAATGTATTAAGCTAGCGATGTTTATATCCGTTGAATTTTAAAATGTGACGTGATTGTAATCTACATATTTGTGGGTGTACCAGTTATTTGTTTTGAGTGGCGAGCACATGCTCAAACCTTTATTCAATTCTATTTTCAGACGACCCATCGTCCAACTGGTTGCATGCCCGTTCCTCTCGGAAGAAACGTTGTCCATATACCAAATTCCAAACCCTGGAACTGGAAAAGGAATTCCTCTTTAACATGTACCTCACACGGGACAGGAGACATGAGGTTGCACGTCAGTTGAACTTGACAGAGCGACAAGTTAAAATATGGTTCCAGAATCGACGGATGAAAATGAAGAAAATGAATAAGGACCAACTCAAGGGTTAGAAAACTGACAAGAAAACATCAGCAATCCTTCCAGTTGTGTGACTGTTTCTTTGTGTCAGGTTTGCCTCAAATAGTGGTTTTGATACGACTTTGGATAATATTTTGTTTAAATAAAACATTCCTTTGTTTAAAGATAATCTCTTTTGCCAAGCTTTGTCGTCAATTATCGATTATTATTAGTTATAATAATAACAGCAACAACAACAACAACGGTAATAATGGTGTCATTAAAAAAATCATGGCTATGTAATTCGGTTTGTTTATAATGTTCATATGTTCTAAAAGTTTGATATGACAGGGATATGAACAAATTATTGTTTTGTTATTGTGGTTACTAACGATATTGGTATTCCTGTTACTTCTTATGCCGTGGCTTCCAGTCTAATTGTATTATTATTATTATTATTATTATTATTATTATTATTATTATTACTGCTGTTATTGCTGCTATTATCATTGTTGTTAATGATAATGATGATGATGATGTGTTATTTTTTGTTTAAACTTTCTTTGTAACCTAATGGGAGGTTTTTCTTTGCATTTTTTCAGTGTTGTATTAAATCTAAGGGCTGGTGATGTCTCATTAGTTAGTCAAAGTTATTAATGCTGAGTGTATTATTGTTGTCATTCAAATTATTTATATTGTTCAAGATATCTTGTGTGTCATGTGAACCCTTTGATTCTAGAATAAAAATAAATGCACATAGTAATCGTTTATCCGTGTCTTTTTAATTGATTTATAATTCAATTTCCCATCAGGACAGTCACGGGAGATATAGCACGATTGTTCAAAAGTGTATACATCACAGGCACATATACATATACAGCAAGCACGTCTTTGCGTCATTTTGGCAACTACATCTGTTTGGAGAAAACTTCCAGTTGTTTTTCTCGACGACTGACACATAAACCGGCGTCACTTTTAAGTTATCAGAGATCGCCAAAACACTGGAACTATGATCAATCTCTTGTAGTACACTTTAGGAAGGTGAAGTAATGGACGTTATATGTATTGATGTACGTAGGATGATCGAGGCAAAGGACCGCATACTTGAGAATCTGAACCTTTTTGACAGCCGCTTTGTTGGCGTCATATCATTCTTCTGTTTTTTTCAGTGAAGGGCATATGCGCATAACATAAAACGCACATTTGTTGCTTTTAAGATATAAATAATTTTATCGTTAATTAGAAATTATTTGCTTGTAAAGAATCAGTGTATTCAGACGAGAAGGCATTCACTGTTGCCGACTGTTATATTTATGGTAGTGTGATAAATAACTAAATGTCTTGCGAACCTTACATTCTTTCCCCTTAATTAAACAAGTGCATTCTTCATCTGTACAAATGTACTTTAACTTTTTACACTGTTGTACTCGGTATTAGGGAAACATTGAACTGCTGCCAAGAAGGTAATTGGTGTAACTGTCGCGTGTTTGGAGATGAGATTATTTCGGTATCCCTATACAGCTCAGAGTAAAAGATATCTGCATTAATCCATATGAATTCTTATCAGCTTCTCAATGAAGCACTATTTAATGTCAAAGTCTTAAGGAAAGCAGATACTGTAGAATTACTTTCCATATACTCTTTCTCGCTGTCTGCTGACCTATAATTCTGTAGGTACGCGGATCTACATCTGAATTAATTTCAAATAAACGAACTTTGTGTAAATAATCGGATGTATAAATGTATTTAATTTTCATTAATTATTTCAAGATTAAAACAGAGAATGAGCTTTAGAAGTTATATGTTTAAAACGGGCCATATTCTTAGTTTTGCTTGTGTTAACCACATCGCTTAGTCCCAGGCTTTGCTGTTCCACTGTTTTTTAATCTTAATGAAGGACATGTGCTTAAAATTTCATCCATGCACTCAAACATTTGTCTCCAATTGTGGATAAAGGAAACGGCTATAAACCGATGACTCTTCTGAAGATTACAATTTTAATCTTATCCAGGGCGTCGATGGCGTACGTGAAATTATACGCATGATACTTTTGTAATACGTATTATGCGAGTTACTGGAATATTTGCTGTTGATGCGAATATCGATCAAGGGTCTTTGGAATCACGAGGTAAGTTTTCATAAGATTTTATTTTATTTTAATTTAATTTAATCTGTGAACAGGTATTAGTCTGAATTGCATTGTAATGCCTTACGCTACACCATTACAATTCTACTTTTGGCATGTTTGTCTTTAAATCACATTTTTTTAAAATACACTCAGCATTTACTTACTGTCATAATTCCCATTCATTTCTATGCGATTGATAATCACCTTTTATGTAGGACAATTCAGCTGAATTCCCACATTCACATTTTTAGGAAACAATATATGCCGAAGAGACAAAAGAACAGACAGTGGCATACATGATTTGTGCAGTACAACTTCCAATACAGTTTTACTCAAAACAAACATAATGTTTTTTAAAAAACCATTAAAATTTAATAAGAATTTTGGCTTGCGCCAACAAGGGTCTTGCCAGCAGTTAATTCCTTTGAAATACTTTTATTAAATCTTTGTAATCCGGTTTGTTTTATATGTGGAATATTTAGGAGAAAATGTTTCAAAAGGTCAGTGTGCAGCGATTGTTGAATATATTTTGCTTATTTATTTTATCCGAAGGTGTTTTGTTTTGTTTCTCCCGACGGGAAACAACAAAAAGGGCTTCAAGCATGATCTGAAAAAAAGGGATGGGAAGTGGGCTGTCATAAACGCGAGAAAGTAAATTCAATGCAGTGCGCCGCAATAAAAGAATATGACTGCAATAAAAGTTTATAGGGTATAAATTTCTGAAGGTTAAGAACTAAACGGCTGTAAAGCAAACACGGGAAAAGGAAAAGTTTCAAGACCTAAATAACTGTTGCAGAGCCATAAGCGATCCTTGGCAGTGTTATTTATTTATTTCGTTTGTCCAGCATTTGTCGTGTGAAGATTCTTTGTGGAGCGGGGGACTACGCGGCAGGGCCTGGCCCTCCATATGCCTGTCTTATTCAAATGTTTGGAACGTCTTCCTTTGTTCCATTTCCGAGGTCTCCCAGTCTGCCCGATAAGGGGCAATAAAACCGAACAAAAATGTTCTGGCGAGACGTCTGGGTTAATCTGCCAACCTTAATCTCTTCACATCTTAATGCCAATGTTCAATTCATCTCTTTGTAACACAATACCGATTGTTGTCCTGAATAGAAAATCCTAACTTGTTTTCTTCTTTCGTCGTCTTCTTCTTCAATTTCTGAACAACAACAACAATAATAATACAAATAATGATAATAATTGTTGGTATGCACAATTTAAATCAGAAATTATAATTTTGTAACCCTCTCATTCAACTCCAAACTGAAAAATCTGTAATGAAATATATACACTACGTTTGTAAATCTTTCAAGAATAATAATGTTAAAAGTTAACTTTTATTTTTGATTTAACATTTGTCAGTTTAGTTTTAGCTGGCATAAATGTAATACTTTCCTTTACGTGCTTTACTCGCTTTACGCTCAACTAAAAAAATGCATATCCATATATATACAAAAACAAAACAATTCAGAATATGTACATCGACAAATGGTAAATTCCTGTGTGTGTGTGTGTGTGTGTGTGTGTGTGTGCACGGGCGCGCACGCATTTTTGCATTGTTGTTTGTTTAGCTTGTGTTTATCGTGCTTCCAAATGGATCCAAGAGGTAATGTTTAATATTGGCCAAAAGATGGCGGTATTGCTCTACAAAACACTGTGATTCCTTTGTTTTCCCTTATCAAGATTTCAGGGCCATAAAGATTGTATTACTCGGCTTAACTTATTTTACATTATGCTCAGAAGTAATTTAAATATTTGGAAATATTTTTGAAGGAATGATTTTAGTGTAGGTCCGTATAAGAAATCACAGACCAGTGAAACACTGCGGTGATTGTTTACTGTCTGCATACAGCAATCATAAAATTCTACATAAAAACATTCACTACGACCTTTGTTATATAAAATTTTTATTTCATTTTCTTAATAAACATTTTTGTAATAAAATATATTTTCTTATATTACACTGGATCAAACATATTAAAATACAATTTCAATATATGTTCAATATAACATTTATAAATTAACAAGTTTGTAATGCAATTTAATTATAATGATATTTTTCGCACTTATGCGTCACTAATTTGAAAACACATCATTGTAATCTTACACACATAAGTTGTATGTGAACGTACATACATACATCACAAAACTATTCGAAATCTACAACAAATGTCGGTCCAAACGTAATATTTTTATATGCAATCGGCCAAGTTATAATAATTAAGTACTAAGACACCAATTTCCACTTGGAAAAACCCTAGTAATTTTAAATATTTGAATCTTACGCGGTAGTATTATATTTTGTGACAATTCATGCGATTTCGCTGATTTGAACAAAAACATAATTACATTTTATGAAGTCCTTACTCTTTAGTTGTCATCGACCAATATCTACACTTTGTTGTTTTCTTTTCCTGCTCTATTTACTATTTTATTAATTTGTATTTTAATTGTATATGGATCTTTAGTTCTGGTTTCTGTTACATCAGTCTAAGAACCAGCAATAATTAAACTATACCGATATAACAAACAGGTTTTTGAAAGAATACAGAGAAAATGCCTGAAGAATATGCAACCACACAATAGCAACAGAACTAATGTCACCATTGCAGCTTTTCCGAAAATGGCATTTGTAACAAATATCCTTGGCGTTTCTGTACATTGTACAGTTTCTCACATGGTTTGCAATCGGTTATCGTATTATAAACACTACTCTTTCCCTTCTTAAGCTTTTTAATCTTTCATGACGTATCTGAACGTATGATCATTAAAACGTTCGGATATGAGTATTTCGGTTGCACTGAATGGGCTTACACCAGTGAGTTAGATGTTTTCACAAGTTGTTTAAAACTGGCAATTACATTTATAGGACCTAATTAAGTCGTGTACACTCACAATTTATTAATGCAACCCTGACATTTAAAAATGAATTCACCTCGTTAGAATTACGAATTAAGAGCTAGGATTGCTTTATTTCAGGCTACCTATTAGCTACAACATAAAAAGTAATCTTTTTAAAGGGGTAGGTGTACATTTGATCTAACGTAAAGCGGCAGATATCTCATTAAGTATCCGGTTGAATATATTAATGCGTATATTCTCCCCTCCTCTCTCACCCCTTTCTCTCTCACTCCCTCTCCCTCTCACCCTTTTCTTTTTTCCCTTTTTCATTCTCTCACTCTCTCCATACCACAAGCGCGCCGTTCAGTGCCCGTGCGGAAATGCCAAAGCCAATGGGATAAGGATTCCATAATAGATGCAAATTGTCGTGAAAAGACACTGCAAAATATGAAAAAAACTCATTTTCGGCGGAGTAAATCACAGAAAACTGTTTACGATCTGGCATTTTGGACTGGAATTGTAATGCAGGAATATAACAGAAGATGCGATTGTATGGAATCGATATAATTGTGGCGTGAACATTGACTGGGATTCTCGAAATACAGCATATATCTATATACTGGGAATCGCTGAACCTACGGGTATCTTCGGAAGTGTTTATTTCCTTCAGCGGACAGAAATTTAATATACAATCAACAATAAGAGCTGAAACACGAACAATAACAACATCCCGAACAACAAAAGATGAGTTCCTATTTCGTAAATTCTCTGTTCTCAAAATACAAAAGTGGTGATACATTGCGCCCGAATTATTATGAATGTGCAAGTTTCGCACAGGACCTGGGAAGTAGACCAACAGTAGTTTACGGACCCAGTACTGGAGGAACTTTCCAACATCCAAGTCAGATTCAGGAGTTTTACCATCACGGCGCATCCACGCTCTCCAGTACCCCTTACCAACAAAATCCTTGCGCCGTAACTTGCCACGGAGAACCTGGCAACTTCTACGGGTACGACGCGCTGCAAAGGCAAACCCTTTTCGGAACCCAAGAAACGGATCTGGTCCAGTACGGCGACTGCAAGCTGACCTCGAACAGCATCGGAGAGGAAGCAGAGAACACAGAGCTAAGTCCTTCACCTACACAACTCTTCCCATGGATGAGACCTCAAGGTGAGACAATACGAAACACGAACTACTGTTTGTTAGGCAAGGGCAGGGTACAGAGGCGCATTTCCTGTGTAAATGCCGAAAAACGTCCTTTTACTGTTTTATGAGGTCTAACTTGTGAATTACTTTATTGTTTAATTACCCTGTGAGAACCGGGGATAAGTGAAATTCTTTCTCCACTCGGAGTTTTATTGCACATTTTATGACATACTGTTATCTTGGGGTTATTTCTTGGTGTAAGTTAAATGTAGTAACCTAGGACATATATCTTTAGGATCTTGCTTAAATGTGTGTCGGTAATGATGCATGCAAACCTGTTTTCAGTTGAGCACAATATTATGTTTTTGTTTGGCAAGAAATATGCTTTTACATGACAACTGAGGTTTAAATTAACCTAAATTATTTTTATCTTCTATGGAAATGCTCACTGGTGTTTTATGTATTATTTGTAATAGTCTTAAAATTGCCTTCGTTTATTTTGCCAGTAGCTGCCGGACGAAGGCGAGGCCGGCAAACCTACAGCCGCTACCAAACGCTGGAGCTAGAGAAGGAGTTCTTGTTCAACCCATACCTGACCCGCAAGCGGCGAATCGAGGTATCACACGCTCTGGGACTGACTGAAAGGCAGGTCAAAATCTGGTTTCAGAACAGGAGGATGAAATGGAAAAAAGAGAACAACAAAGACAAATTTCCCAGTAGCAAATCAGAGCAGGAGGAAATAGAGAAACGAAAAAAAGAAAATGACCAAGACGAACAGGCACGAGTGGCTCGAGAAGAAGACAGCGAAAAAGCTAAACAAATATAGGACTACAAGCACGGAGTTCAACATTCTAACGTCGCTGGAGAACTTACAAATCTGAACTTTTGCTTAAGAACCATTAAATTCTTATGGTTATTGCTCATTGTTTAGGGTGATGTCAAAACAGGAAATGAAAATAAATATCGTATCCAGTGTAAAGAAGTTAAAATGATCTGACAGAGAGATACTGCATTTCTACCTAATGCTGGGAAATACTATAGTGACATAAAGTAGCTACCTTTATTTGTGGAATAATTAATGTGAAACATTTTTGATGTTAGAATATTACTCTAAAATATACTTTGGCAGCTGTGTAGGTTTATTAATTGGTGCACTTTTTACTGTTCCCGTTAATCTTATGGTAATTAACGTAGCAAACTATGAAATCCGACAACATGAAACTGCCTATTTATGATGTAGGTGCTCTCTCTTTTTACGTTAATCCTTTGATAGTCCGTTTAGTTGTTATTGGTATTGTATTTTCTATTCTTGGATAGGCATGCGCACAGGGCAAAATAATTAAATAAAAGGCTTCGGTGACTGTGACACATAATGTATACTGTACTCGTGAATTACTTTATGGGCACTTGTTGTCATGCTTTGTTGTTCTTCACCCCTTTGTCTTTTGTCTAAACCTGGAAACGGCGGAAAAAGGAGGGCACAATAAAGTTTACAAGAAAGAATCCATAACAATTTTACTGTCTTCTGCTGCTTTTTACCTAAAGCGTCAGTCTTAGAGATTATGGTCACTAACACGCGTATTAAACCTTCAGAAATATACATGGTATTTTATAGTCTCTGCCTGTGTTTTATTGACCTCGTATGAGTTTAGGTTGTGACATTAGCATCGATGGTGGTCAGTGGCGAACAGCAAAGTATAAGTTCGCGAAAATGCTAAAAACTTCAGCTATTTTATTTTAGAGAATTACTAACAGACCCCACACATTGTTAATATAGATTTAATTAGCAAATGCTCGATAGGTAATGCGCTTTGCAAGGGTTTATTTTTTCCTCCCAAACCTATTGACTTTAGAAATCTGTGTATTATTTTGAATACTTAAATTTGCTCCTTTCCGTTAAACTGCAGAAATTACAATTGTTTAAACCAAACGCATCATAACTTCTGATAGACAAAACCGTCGAGTTGATATATATGGCTTGTAGACAGAGACCAGCTACAACCTTAGACGACTCAGAATCTCAGGCGACCTGAAGGGAAAAGTGTGTATAGAAAACGGATGGATAAATGGATGGATAAATGGATGGATAACAAGTTTTCATAATGTGTATGCAACATGCGAACCAGGAAGGTTCTTTAAAGGTAGTGTATATTTTGTGGTGTTAACCTAATATATTTTTTACAGAACAGGTTATATTGCAGGACTGTTAACACCTCATCAATATATCTCAATGTTCAATTGCGATTTTTGCATAGTCATTGAAGGTAAATTTATCAATAACATTTTTTTTAATCAAGACTACTGCATATTTCCATGTTAGTTGTACAGTGTGAAGTCCATTTACCATTGGATGACACTAAATCACGTGCCTGTTATCACGTGGCCCCTGAGGAAAAAGAGGTGCTTTTTGGTGTAAATCTGGATCGCTATTCTGTAATATATCACAGTACCTCGTAAAACCGACAGTAAAACCTCCCGGCCTACAAATCACCTGGTCAAAATATGAGTTCACTGTATTATGCGAATACTCTGTTTTCCAAATATCAGGCTTCAAGTTCGGCTTTTCCACCCGGGATTATTCCCGAGCAAAGTTCTTGCGCATTTGCGTCCAGCTCTCAGCGATCCAGCAGCTATGTCTCGGGATCTCGTTCCGCTGCCTTCCCCCCCTCACTGTCGGGTCTCTACAGGAACAGCGGGAGCATTCATCCTCAGAACCAGAGTATGTATTCCGGCAGGTATGATATTAACGCCAGCTCCTTCAACATTCACAGTCCCACCTATGAGCAAAATGTGTCCATGCGTTCTGGAGATGTGTCGAAGCAGTCCGACAGTGGTAAAACGGCGGAACGGGACAGTGATCAACAAAGTGAAAGCACCTTTCGGATCTATCCTTGGATGAGAATCTCAGGTACGTTAAATAAAGTAGGTGTGCAAGAAAAGTGAAGGCATCACGTTAGGTAAAACATGTCTGAGAGCAGATCGTTTTCCGGTGTGGGAGCCATAATCCGTCAGACGCCAGTTATCTAAGCAAAACTTTTATGACTATACGACCAGAGAAAGCCGTAATGTTTGTCACTTAAATATTCATTAGTTGGTACTGTATAGCTAATAATCGGCCTGCTTCAGCCTTGGATTGGGTGTCCATCGGTCTCGTCAAAACAAGAAAAGATCTGGGGCACTGGTATCTGGTATTTTGTGTGAGTAACCTTCCAAAACAGATTTCATGTGATCGTTTATAGTTGACTTTCAAATGCGTTTGTAAAAAGCATAGGCAGTTCTCGTAAATATGTTAATTGCTCGGCATGATTTTTGTTTTAAAACAACTGACAGACTGTGCTTATGCACCACTGCACACGAGCGTATTATGGCGGCCTGTGAAGCTGCACGGATGTGTACATATTTAGCTAGAAACACGGCTTTCGACGCGTCAATATCGCCTGCTGATTATAGCTATGTATTCGTACATTTTACAGAAACCTTGACATATTTTAGGTACGTTGCTCATCAGCGTTGTTTTCAAAAACAAGACTGATGAGGTTTGACGTGTTAAGTGCACTAGCGTGCGCGAGGGTGTTTGTATCCTGTTTTATATCCTGTATTCACTGTTGAAACAGCTTTCAACAAATATTGCCCTACGTATAGATGCAGCACTTTAAATGATTTTTTTAATAAGCTCACAGAGCTGTTTCATGCTTGTTTGATAAAAGTTTGTAGAGTTTCACACATTAATAGCAGTACGTAATCATATTTGAATAATATCTGTACATTTTTCTCTTTAAAAGTTTGAACAAATGTACATTTTTACATTTTGTTTGTCTCAGGTTTACGGATTTCAGTTCCACTTAAAAGAAAAAGTGGGAGTTAGTCATTATATTAGGAAGCATAGCCCATGTTTATAACAGGAAAGGCACATAGTTTACATTCGTACATAACGCGAGCGTCTGTTACGGACTATCACCCTTTATCCTCCAGTCTAGCAGTTGCATTTCTTTTAATCCTGATCTTACATCGTGTACTGAATGCATCACCATGCAAAATTGACATTCAAAGGGTAAACTACGCACATTGTTACAGTTAACGGCGCAACAGGATGAGCTCCCGAAATATCTAACAAAATTTAAATGTGGCGGTAAGGTATTACTCTCTTTGCTATAAGCCCGACTGTTTTTGCTCGCATAACTATCGTAGTAGAACTCCGTCAAATCGACGTGGTTTAATTTAAACACTGAGCTTGCATTTAACCAGGGAGAATAGACGTCCTGGAAAATATATTAAATATGCTACACATTTTAGTCGAGAGAGTAATTTCCAAAAGTTTGTTAGAGAAGATTTAATTCAGATACGTTTAAATAGGGCTAAATAAAAAGTGAGTAACTTAAAAGTTCGTAGGAAATCATTGTTCAACAGTAAACTCGTAGTACCTCCAGATTTTCAAGTCAGAATTATTTTTTTTCATAACAAATTTTAGATCTGTAGTAAGTGTTGAGATGCGGATTTTCGTAATCTTATACTGCGGGAGCTATAAGAAGTACATTTCCGGCATAAATATATAATTATAACCCTTGTTTGCTGAACGTGGTCAAATGCATCTGAAGTTACTTGATTTAATATTATTTTTGACCACTTCAAATTAAACCAAGTAAAATCAGTTATAAAATATTGACATGCTACTGTATGCATCATACGGAATGCAATTACGTCATTCTGTTAACTGTATAATTTATATAAGCCATTGCCTTGAACATGATTTTAAACTTTATCTTTCGTAAATAAAAAAGTTTCAACTCATCTCCATCAAACAATTACTTTTGGTGTGATTTGAAATAGACTGTAGGCCTACGATTTACGTGCGATTGGGGGGAAAAAACGGCGTAACTTTTTTTTTCTCTTTTCTTAAAAAAGAAAACTAGGAACATATATTATTTGGAACTATGAAATACTATTAACTATTAAATAGAGATGATACATTTAAATAGGAGACTGACGATTTGTTAGGATTCTCAAACTTGGTTTGATCCGTGTGTGTGTGTGTGTGTGTGTGTGCCCGAGCGTGTGTTTATGTGTGCAGTACCATTAATACTATAAATTAAGCTTCAGTGTTTCTGCCTTTGATGATAATTCAGAAATCTAAGAAGTATTTGTGAGATGTATTAGTAAATGTTAGCTAATGTTGCTACATATTACTAGTTAAATTAATATCAGCGATTAATTAGCAAAAAAATAAACATAATTGCCCCAACAGCAAGTTAGTTAGACTAGTATTCATTTTGTTAAAATTATGTATATTTATATTAGTATTTTCGTAATTGATATGCTATATCCATGTTTCGTATATGATCATATATTTATTTTATAAGGTGACGCCATCCTCTAGAATGTCTGTTCAATGTACAAAGTATTATCTTTTGTACTAATGTTCAAATCAATGCATACGGTCCAATTCATGTCTTAACATACTGTCGCTATTCTAAGGTGTGGACAGAAAGCGAGGCCGGCAGACCTACACACGATACCAGACACTGGAGCTTGAAAAGGAATTCCACTTCAACCGCTACCTGACAAGGCGGAGACGCAGTGAAATAGCCCACGCTCTCTGTCTCTCTGAGCGCCAGATCAAAATTTGGTTCCAGAACCGACGTATGAAATGGAAGAAAGAGAATAAGGTTACTGATCTAAGTTCCTGCACCGAGGACAGGCCGGGCTGCGAGGAGGAGGAGGAAGCAGAAGAAGAGTAGCGAAGAGTTTATTCAAGTCAGTCGAGTAACAGTATACTAGAATGACATTCAGTCCGATGTTGGCTTTAATTTTCCCATTTTAGGACAATGGACGTAAAGAACCGCACTACCTATTTGTATTTTGAAATAGTAGGAATTTATATGTCTACTTATGAAATCACATTCATTTATTTTTGTTTATATTTTAAGTATTTTATTCTTAGGTTTTACTTTTGAAGATCCTTGCGTCCTGGTTAGCAAAATCCAGTACGATACAGTTTGCGCGTATTTGTGATGTAAGTTACTTTTGAAAAGAAATCATAAAACACCCAAAAAGGGATACTATATATCGTAGCATATCTATATTGTATCTATATTGTACATATAATAAACATTTACATCGCTACATTTTAGCTTGATGTGTATGGTTATTTCTGTTTTGTAAATAATCTTAGATTACCTTTCCCAAACAGTGGACCACAAGCAGTAGGTATTGATATTTTGTCTGAAGGATAACACTGTGAAATGTTGAATTTTTGCATGTGTAATCTTTATTGACAATAAATAAAAGGAATTTTATTTATATGCATGTGAATGCTATTTTAATTATTACAGTCTGCAGTCTTCATTCTTCCTTATTCTTCTTCTTCTTCTTCTTCTTCTTCTTAATAATAATAATAATAGTAATAAAAATAATAATAATTTAATAATAGTTTTTATTATCAATTCACGACTATCGTATTACACCTCCATCAAGTGAGCATAGTTTAATTGTGCTGGTGTTGTTGATTCGTTTTATGGTTGTACTGAGGCTGCTGTAAAATATGATACTACTTTTGACGTTTCCTTTTTCGTAAAATGAAAACCTCCGTAAGATTAAAGTATTCAATGCTATTAATTTAGAAGCAATATAAACCATTATTTAAGCACATCCTTTGAAGAGTTTCCCTACATTGTCATCAGTTATTGTTTCTACTGTTAATTTTACAGCTATTGTTATGAAATGGGTCATTTGAAGTTTTCACTGTTTCACTAGACTGTTGGTTAAATTTATCGGCAAGTATGTATGCAAATTATTCATCAAATGTGGATACCCAAAATTTGAATTCAAGTACATTATTATTGCACCTAGGATGAGTGTATGTGTCAGATTGGCCTACCTCGAAATATTTGTTTGTGCCATACACTTAAAACTGTCTACAAATGCGGGAACGGGGTATTACGATACTAATTCTAATATGTAAGCATGGTTATAGGAACAATAACGTGAATTTATTCAGCTTACATATAATGCCGCATAAGTCGTCCATCGTTATATGGAGTCTGGATACACGTGTGTGTGTGTGGTTGTTGATTTAAAAGTTACTTAACCGGTTATTGAAAACACATTTCTTTCATTTTGCTTAGCCTAGTTCTGAGCTAATCTTCTTATCATGTTCGGTGTGTTGTGCTTTGTTTTCAAATGAAGTGTTTTCATGTCTTAATCAGGTGAGTCAACTAAAAACGTTTTCATTTGCATTTTTTTCAGTCTATCGAAAATTATCTTCAGACTATCCTACGTATTATGCCTTTAAACTATCTAAATTGTCTCAGTATATCTCTGGCAAAGCAATTTCGCTGGAGCTTATAAATTTAAAAAAGGTGAAGATTTTGTGTGTGAGCATTAAAAATTTTAATCATAAACATGGGTATTAGCATGAAAACGCACACGGACAGCTCTTTGGGGTTTGTAGAGAAAAAGATGGCGACGGTAAGATGACTGCTTCTAAACCACTCGCGAAGAAATGCAATAAATTCCTTGTTGTTTTATGAAAATTTACAACTTTGTGATAGAACTTTATGAGTGGCTGAGTTCTAGGATTGGCCGAGGACGGTCATGTGGATAGTTAACCGTGAACATGAACTTTTTATGATTTCCCAAGTGGTTATATTGGAGCATTCTTTTGGTCACCGCGCCTTCAGTAGCAACACTACCCTCCTTAAGGTTCTTGGCTCCTCTTCATTTTTTTTTATAAATGAAAAATATCAATTTGCTTAGTGTCATAGTTCATGATATCGATGAACAGAGTACGCGAACAGCCTACTCCGTGCTGCTATGCTAATGCGCCCTGGTCTGATTGGGATTTCCGCTGCAATGAAGGGTGAATAAGAAATCTGGGCTCGATGGAGATCATCTCATTTTTCATATAGGGATCTTTCTCACTTTGCTAGTATAAATGATAGGAATGGAGGAGACGGAGACTCGCGCTAATGGCGGAACAGATTGGAGCAACTATAAGGTCAGACTAAAAGCAAGAAACTAACGATTTCCTCTGGGCCATCAAGAGGCGTAATGAAGGATTATAAACAAAGGTAGGATTTGGTCTCCACCATTTGTTCTTCATGCTTTAAATCCTAAACATAGCGACGTAACACATATGCGCTACCATAGTATTTCTTTAGAAATGCCGGATTATGTGTACTACATATATTCTACCGGATATGTGAACTCCTTCTGGCGTTCAGATGAATTGTGACATATCACACAAGTTGTTCCGCATCCACAACTTGCATCTATTTGTATGCTTAGAGCAACTTTCAGTGTAACCAGTGCCTACTTAGAATTGGTTTATGCATTCTCTCTGCTACTTGGTTTCAGAATGTTAGTAATTTCCGGGTGTAGCAGAGACTCTGGGGTTTAATAGTTGTGTGTCCTGAATTTTGCTGAAACGTCTTGGTTCGGTTCTTTCTTGGAATGTTTCACCTGGAGGCAAACTGCTATGCGACATTCTGTCCTGTCCGTACTCGGCTTTGCGCAGTACGAAAGATCAATAAAGCAAACCACAACTATCATAACCATTCCATTCAACAATTATTAAAACATACTGGTATGGAAAACCAAGCCAGAAAACGCATCGTTTCATTTTACACGTGATGAATTGCTTCCTAAAAAAATAATCTGATTGAGACTCGGCTATAGCATTTCTTTTGTGTGTGTGTGTGTGTGTGTGTGTGTGTGTTTATATATATATATATATATATATATATATATATATATATATCTTAAATAGTGGTGAACTTGCTTTTATATGCCTTACGAAAAAAACTGCTGTTTATGTTGCTGTTAAGTGTTTTGCCATTACGTGTGCTACGACATTTGGCCTACATTTGAATTCTAGCACTGCGGTTGTTGCCAGATATGACGATATTTCTAGCGGCCATAACTACGGCAATAACGTGGATGGCATATATTTACTATTTTTCAAAAATGCCTGGTCACCCAAATAAGACACTGAAACGTGTTTCATGCTATTCGTGTATTTGGACGACCTCACATTAATAAAAATATCCTATTTCTGAACAAGACGACTTTTATATATTGTATACTGTTGTGTGTTTATGTAATTATTATATTATATATGACTGTTTATTTTGGTTATAAGATCTACGTATAGATTTCTTCATCTAACAAGAACAAAACCAATAATAATAATAATGACACTTTAAAGTTTATATATATGATTCTTGGTGATCGTGATGAAATGAGACTGTCTAGGGTTTCTCGATTTAATCCATTCCAAATCTGCAGTCGTTCTGCGTCAACCTTCAGCGATTCTCTGCTCTTTGAGGCCATCTAGTGTTCATTTGGCAAAATGATTCCAAAAAATCTTCAGAGGCCGTGGCAAATTGGAACTGGAGGAAGTGATCTTGTCTATGAAAAGTGTTGCCTCGTTTTTCGCAACGAAACTAAGGACAATAAAAAATAAGTCGGGTTAGGCTGAATGCTGATGGTGGAGAGAGTGGTATAGAACAACAGGAAAGATGAGATTGAGCGTAGATTTTCGCTGTTGCGTACTTCTCTAAACCAAGCTCTTAGTAGTATTTGACATGCTTAAGTTGTACACATCCATCGTCCCTTGTCCCAGGTTTAAAACCACTGGAAGTGAGAAATGTGTCTTCCGTTTCTTTCACCCTTCCATAGCGTTTGACTTTGCCCGTGGACGTCCTGGTTTTAAAGGTTACTTTTATCATGTGTTGCAAAACTGCGACCCGTGGCCTTTGCTAAACTTCACTACTGACTGTCAAACTAGATTATTCATTTTGGTAACTAAAGCAGAAGAGCTGATGAAAATATTAGAATTATTACATGATTTTTAAAAAAGTGCAAGCAAAGAGCAACAGAATGTATATTATTCTTCTTATTATTATGATTGTTTTATTATTTTAAAAAAACTACTACTATACAACTACTACCACTAATAATAATAATAATAAGTTATTATCATTTTTATTATAGGGCCTACTGTTGCTTGCGTTAGTTGATTCCAGATAACAACTAAATTTGCTCTTTAAAATGGAAGTGAAGCAGATTAAGCAGATAGGGGCAATAAAATATTCATAGATTTGTCCGTGCGAATGGAACAAAAATTATATAACTTAGCGATGTAACAAACTTAGAATGCAAAGTGTGTGAAGGAAATACAAGCAGACTGCGAAAAGGAGAATGCAACCTGCAGTCTGTTTGTATGATTTGACATATTCTTAAAGTACAGCTATTTAAAAAAGAGTTGACCTGAAATACACGTGTTCATTTGTGATTTAGACATGTGCTTTGTCCGGTGATTTTAACTCAGACACTCATCCAGCAGAAATCAGGTGAAAAATCAATAAAAATCAACAAAAAATTAACCAAAAAGTTTGCCCTGTATAAATGTCGCATTACATAAGCCTGCAGTGCTCTGTTAAACTTATTTTTTGTTCTCTTTCCATTTCTCTTTCGTCTGAGCGATTCAAAACAATGTATGTATTGTTTTGCGATAAGCACATACGACACAGTTTCCTGCGGGAAGTTTATAGGTATTTATTTATTTATTTATTTGTTTTTGAGCATATGCATTTACTTGCAGTCTAAAAAGTAAAACATTTGAATGTATTCCCATTTAAAAACCCACGTTCTTTCGCGAACACAAAACGAACCATCTACATGTGATTTTATCGTTTGTTAGTTTTTGACTGTCAGGTAGGTATAATGTCCTATTTATTAAATACGATCGAATCATTGGTGGATATAGGAAACTCGGGTTCTATATGGCCAGTTCAATCACAATATTCCATTATAAGGACAGCTATTCTATGTCCTTTCCTGATGAGCTAAATTTATTTTTTTAATGAAATAAATAAAATAATGAAAACACACTTATAGTTAATCTTTTTAATAAGCATATAACAAAAACACATTGCACATTTTACATTGAAAATGCAAATGCATATATAATACAAAGTAGAGGCGGATTTCAGATAAATGTATAAATGTTTAAGTACCTCACACCACGCACTTCATAGTAAAACCATATTTGTACTCTACACTCTATAATATAACGCAATAGCACAACATTAAAATTATATAATACAGTATATACTTCAACGGTCACGTGAACAGAATTATGATCAAATGACTAAAAAGTAAACAAATATAGTTCCGAACACCATATAAGTAATAATTATATAATTATATAATATCTTATACTTACACGTTGCCCAACACTCAAATTGGGAGCTTTTCAAGATAACTTAGTCAAGACAGAATAGGTTCCTTTTATTTTGCAAGTTGAACTTAAATTATCCTCATAGATATACATGCTGGCAGGAGTTTCCGTCTCTTTTCCATGCTCGTCCTTCCATTTTCCACTTATTTCCGCCTCCAAAGAAACGTTTCTATCTTTGAATCCAAAAGCTCCACAAATTAAAGTTCTGGAAAGCGAAGAAAATGTACATTATTAAACCGACAGCTGGGAAGTAGTTTCCCTCAGCATATCTGTTTAGAACTTTTCCGTGCGTATTCCACCTGAACACTTGGATATTACTTTTAATAGAACACTTTGAAAATGAAATTTTATGTGAATTTAATTATGTAAAAGCAGATGGGAAGTTTATATAAAACATCCACATTTTCTGCACCGGGTCACTTTATGATTAATGAAATATTATAACGTTCAAAATATAAAAGTTTTCTTTATAAATTTCTGTTAATCGTATTTTTTATTATGCAAATATTAAATTGATAAAGATATGTCATATTTTGTCACTCTTATATTTTTACTCTAAACGGAAGAGGTTTGCATTTTTCTCAGCTTCAACTTTTTTCGCGTCATTTTCCCCTGATTTTGTATGTGAGGCGAAATAGATGGCTTTTCTACATCAAATTAGCACGCAAACTGTAAAAAGCTTTATTTTAGTCCACCATGCTACAGGGAAGTCGAATTGAGTAAATCGATGAATTACTTTAGTACGTTGAACGGATGATATTGTCCTTGCACTGTTTAGTATATACGGAAGACGAATGTAGCATTTTCCAAAGAGATCTCTGCACTGCAATTCTGTTGTAGGTTTAGTCTTGAAGTTACAATTTATGCATATCTGTATTGTTTTTATAATTCGCAAAAAAATAATTAATAGGATTTCATTATCTATAACTAAAACGTTAAGAATTCGTGCAAAAAGTAAAACCGAAACCTATTGACTAAAATATTTGCCTATTGCACCCAGGCGGAATGATATGATATGCATATAAATTCAAATATTATTAAATGCATTTTATATATAACAAAATTTGGATAAAAAAACAACATGCACAGGTAAATCTGAATAAATCTGGTTTTGAAGACGAGGATTTGCCCACAATGGGCTGAACTGTAAGTTTTAACGCATCATGTAAGAATGTGTGTGTGTGCGTGCGTGTCCGCATGGTAATATGAATGTGTGTGTACGTCCGTGTGTTTAGTTTTGAGTTTTCAGTCCTTGAATGATTCAGATTGCGTGATTTCATTGGAAGGAGAAAGGAGACATCTAAGCTTTCTGGTTTGCGCTGGGGTCCCCGGCGCATGCAATCAGAACCCCCTCATGGGTGCTATTTTGCTATCACAGAAGCTCGTGATTGGTCAACCACTGATCAGATGGTATAGTTCCCCTCTGTCCCACACTGGCACCTCGCCACCCCCTTTCAGCTAAAACCCAATCTCCGATAAACTACTAATAGCTAAACCACTTGGAATATATAACACAACAAATCATAAACCCAGGAAAAGAACGGTACCCTCCCAATGAGTTCCTATTTTGTAAATTCAACTTTCCCTGTTACTCTGCCCGGAGGACAAGAGTCTTTCTTGGGACAGATACCGTTATACTCTTCTGGATACACGGATCCTTTAAGACACTATCCCGGAGCTGCATATGGAGCTACCAGTGTCCAGGACAAGTCTTACCCATCTTATTATCACCAAACTAACAGTGGCTACGGCCGGACAAATACCGCTGCTAGTGCGTGCGATTATGCAGCAGCCAGTTTTTACAGAGAAAAGGACCCCGCCTGCGCGTTCGCCAGCCTAGAAGAACATTCGCTTGTTCTAAGCCCAGACCAGCGGAAATCAGACTCTACAGGGCAAAGTAAAAATATATTCGCTGATAACGATGAACTGAAGTCGTCTGCACCAGTCTATCCGTGGATGCAAAGGATGAATTCGTGCAATGGTGAGTCAGTACCTTCTGTCATTTTCGTGTTGTTGTTCTCGATAATTAGAAGAGTGTGGCTTCCATCCTAATGTACAGTATACGGAGCAGACTTTACAGTGGAAAAACATGAAATCGCTGTGGCAGTCAGAGAATACTATCTCAGGCTGAAGCTAGAGGGAGCTTAACCATTGCAAAGTTTTGGTGTGCTGATGTGATATTATCAAATTACACCGTTATACAGTAACATTGTACCATTTGATTACATCATATATACCATTCTATTAAATTAATGCACCGGTGCGTGCTTATATTCAGTTTAATACGTAGAATTAATGCATTAAGTATTGATGCATAGCTGCAAATATGATAAATAAATGGATTTATGTCCGTTTTTGAGGTGGGGCTGCATATTTATCATTTAACAATCCGAATAAACCGTCCCAAATTGTCCTTTATATCGTAAATAGTCTGTAATCAGTTTTATTTATCTAAATATTGTAATAAATTGACTTCGTGTATCACATTCTCTATGGGAAAAGTTAAAAACAGTCGTATTTTTGAAAAGAAAGACGTTTGCTGCGTATTATTAGAAACAGTAATAAAGCTCTCGTTATAATTAGTAACATAATAGGGAAACTGAATTTTTACAGTAAGGGCGGAAAGTACTTAATATATTGTTATAGCTGTTGTTGCCTGCAGTAGCATTAACAGCCGTGATAGCTGTCATTGTTGCAGATGTGATACTATAGATGTATTTTTGTACGATTATTGTATTATTGCATTCCTGTTGTTGTAACTGTGCTACACATGTACATGCTTGTCATTGTCATAACTATGTCTTTTCTGACTGATTTTGTGTAGGGACTTTTGGGAACACCGGCCGCAGAGGTCGTCAAACCTACACCCGATACCAGACGCTGGAGTTAGAGAAAGAGTTTCATTTTAACAGGTATCTGACCAGGCGGCGTCGAATTGAGATTGCGCACGCACTGTGCCTGACTGAACGCCAGATAAAGATTTGGTTCCAGAACCGCCGGATGAAGTGGAAAAAAGAAAACAAACTGATAAACTCTTCACAAAACACAGCTGACGAGGAAGAAGAAAAGAGGACGGAATAATGGACAAGAAAAGGGGAAAAAAATGCAAATGACTAGTGTGCAATTGAATAAAATCGAGTTGCCTCTTTTTAAAAATGTGCAGCAGTTTAGTCATGCTAAGAAATCTTGGTGTAGCATTCCAGACGTTTATCGCATTTCCATTTGTGATTTTTTACTATTTCGGGAAAACTATATGTTTGTGCCTCGTCTTCTCTTATGACTAAGTACCGTGTCAAAACTAATTGAAATACGTGTCATTCTCATTATGATATTTACGCAGTATGTAATTAAAAGGAAACTGCTCCTAACTCACTGATATAGTGTATTTCCTTTGAATTTCTCTTTCAATGTTACCGACGTGCAAACTCTGCGAAAGAATAATAAGCGAATTTATTACAGAGTGCAAAGCAGATTACAAAAATTGACAACACTATTTATGTTCATATTAATTTTATATGTAAATGTGTTTGTACATTTGTGCTGGAAGGTATCTAATCAGTCAATATGTTTTGGTAATTTTAAAAGCTAAACAACTTGTTGTAGGTGTAATAAGGATACATTTGGGACAAAAGCCTGTCATATAAACTCCAGTGAAAAGTAGTTTAAAGATTTTCTGACGGTTTCAGTTGTGCTGTCATATTAAATCAAACCTTCCGCTTCAGGTGAACACTAACATATTGTCTTTATTTACTGCAGACATGTGCATAACCTTTTCTATACCACAGATAACATACGTGCAGTAACGTTTGAGAGACAAAAACTGAGCGGGGGAATGAAAAAATAAATGTTTAACTCTTATCCAGGTATGTTCCTACACCCTGTTAGGTTCAACATCTTTTAAAGGGTTTCAGAAACGATCCGAACTGTACATCCTTCGGATATGTTATGGGTCCAGATCATTTCAATTTGAAGCGAATCTTCAACTTCCGAATGCAAAAAACCTAAGATTATGCAAGTCGAATTTGTCACAATAATTCACACCAAAAGGAATGTGTGTGTGTGTGCATGTTTGTGTGTGTGTATTTATCCATCTCTCTTTAAAAAGTCAGGGGCTATTACGACTAAATGTTGAAATTCTCAATAGATACTAAATGCCGCCAACGTCACCTCATATCTAATGTAAATGGTTTATATAAAAACCAGAAAATTACTATAATTATTTTTTACACGACTTAGAAGATTCATCCTCTTTTCCCATCACTATCATTGCACCACACACCGCGCACCACCTGCAGCCACCGCAAACAATTATCAACATGTATGTGCGTGTATTTCTGTACTATATATGACGGATATTTTTCGCTCTGAACGTGCATAAAGGCATAGTCATAAGAAATCGGGGCAAATAACACACGAAATCGCTTAAAAACTTGATTTTTTTTTTCGTGAAGCGTGTTTTATTTAGTTTCAACATCTGAAGAGAGATTTTTACTAAAGCTGCTGCTATGGCAAATGTTAACCTGAATACAACATTGATTCCCTCTATATCTAATCGATGTAACAAGTAACAATTAACTAGCCACTTGTAGTTCACGACGTTAACAACAGTATCAAAGGTTATTTGGAAAATTTTCCTTTACACATACTGACAATTTTTCCAAAAGCCCCATACAGTTCGATGCCAACCTAAGTATATCAAATAACACAAATGCTGATAGGCTACTGGTAAAACAATGTCAACTATTAAAAACAACGTTTAACATCTTGTCACTCTGGAAAATACTAGCTTTCTTTAACTTTTACGGTAGCCGATGTTAGTCTGGCCGTTTTATATTGCTGTGTTTCATTTTATAAACGATAGAAATGACCCTGTTTGTGACTCTGTAAACTAAGTATTTGGTACATACTCAATCACCATTTTAATATTAGTAGATATATTAAATACAACAAAGAGAATATATGTTCAACGTTGTAGAAATAATACATAAAAACGAAATAAAATTGGAAAGAGATTATTTTTCGCTGCAATAAATTATGTTCCCAGTAGGTGACGCTCTCTGCCAACATGGAGCACAACCTTGCTATTGAGAAGCACACATTGCGTTGAGCTTAACGATTCTCATCTCGTCATCATTTGTAACCACAGAGCATGAATTACCTCTTGAAGTCATCAGTGAGAATTTACGACTGGTCAACAAAAGCACGTGATTCCTAAACGCACCCCCACCCCCATATTTGGCTGCATACATAGCAAAAACGAAGTACAGTGCATTGCTATAATTCATTAATACATCATAAATCGTGAAGCACAGCGTTATAACGACCAAGATCTACAAATCAAGCCCTCTACAATAACCTAAATGAGCTCTTACTTTGTAAACTCGTTCTCAGGGCGCTACCCAAATGGCCCCGACTACCAGTTACTAAATTATGGAACTAGCAGCAGCGCTATGAACGGTTCGTACAGGGACTCCGGCACGATGCATTCGGGCTCTTATGGCTACAGCTACAATGGGATGGACTTAAGCGTCAATCGTTCAACCACCAACAACCACTTTGGGGCTGTTGGGGATAACTCCCGGGGTTTCCAGTCTCCAGCCCCGGAGTCTCGGTTCAGACAGCCGTCTAGCTGCTCGCTTTCGTCTCCCGACTCCCTTTCTTGCGCCAACACCGAAACTCTGGGACCCAAAAGCTCCTCTCCCCCTTCCGACCAGAGCAACACCACCGCCAGCAATAACCTCAACAACAGCACACATTTCACAGAATTAGACGAAACTAGCGCTTCTTCTGAGACCGAAGAAGGTACCCACAGAAGCAGCAATCCCACTACCCGGACACAGCAACAGGAATCTACCGCAACCTCCACCACAGCATCGACCGATGGGCAAGCGCCACAAATATTCCCTTGGATGCGGAAGCTACATATTAACCATGGTATATATGCCGACGCATTGCAAACTTGCCTTTAGTATCGATACAATTGTGTGATGCTTTTTGTTAATCTAATATTTGTAGTCGGGTTCAGCTTTTCTTTAGCACTAACTCCAAAAAGCGCCACAAATCTCTTAAATGCTGGCTAGTAAACTCAAAGAGAATGGAGACCGAGAAACAGGACATAAACAGGAAGCACCGTTAAGTTTTCATTTAACTGTAAACTTATCTTTATTGCGTGTGGTGAGTTTATATTTGGGGAAGAATATCAAAAATAAATTTGAAGGAACGAGAAAAAAACACGAAACCGAAAAGTTGTGTTATGTGGCTATTGTGGACCAAGAAGTAACACGTTAAAAAAGACGTAAAGACCCTTTGAATTGCAGTTAGAATTGAATGTTTAAGTCAGGGCAAGAACAGATTCGAAGAAAAATCGTCAGTGTATTCAGCAGTGTATAACATTTCTTTCTCACACTCCACCACGAACGTGCAGATCAACTTAAATATTGGTTATTGCCATGTACATGTATGCTATTATAAAAGTTGATTATATATTGTTGAGCATTATTGTCTGATAAAATGGTATATTTTCAGTAATGGTTATTCTTACGTTTTGTTCATGCTATTCAGATATGACTGGACCAGATGGGAAAAGGGCCCGAACTGCGTACACCCGCTACCAGACGCTAGAGCTGGAAAAAGAATTTCATTTCAATAGATATTTAACTAGAAGAAGGAGAATAGAGATAGCCCACGCGCTATGTCTGTCGGAACGACAAATTAAGATATGGTTCCAGAATCGGAGGATGAAATGGAAGAAAGACAATAAACTGAAAAGTATGAGTCTTGCAACTGCAGGTAGCGCCTTCCAGCCCTGAATATTACAAATGAAACGAGAAGGAAAATGGGGAAATAAATAAATAAATAGATAGATAAAAATACTATTCCTCTGAGTACTGTACAGCGCAGCACCTCCGGTATGTTGTTGATGTTTTAGACATCTTAAAATTCCAGTATGGTACTGCTAACATAAACATGATAACTTGTGTTTAACTGTTGCTGTTTTTATTGCTATGGTAATTATTATTTTAAAAAAGAAGAATGCTCTCCAATGCCTGTTGCTATTGTTACACGTATAGTTTATGTGTTAAGTGCTATGGTGATGCTTTCTTGAAGGTTAGCATGTTTCACGTGAACTCTTAAATGTTATAACTTATTTACGATCTATAACAAGTGTATAGTTCTAAGTTTACAATATGAAATGAATCAGTATAGACTAGTTGCAGTTGCAGTGCTTTTTCAGAAGCCACATTGTTGTGTTCCATATCCTCTTTAATGTTACATTCGTGTTAACTTCTTTTATTTTTATCGGGTTATTAGATCGTTGACTTATTTCTGGAAAAAAGAAAATTATTGTAAGGACTAGCCTCTTGTCTCCGTACATACGTGTGTATAATTCTGTTAAAATTGCAGTTGTATATTGCTGAATCACCTCTATGTCCCAAACCAGATGTAAATATTACACATTTTTATTGTGACCAATAGATTATTTGTAGTGGGCAGAGTGAATAACAAACGTTCTGTGGAAAATGGCAACTGTCACGTCGGACTGCCTGTAAGCATTTTGCCAATAAGCTTTTTGTATTTGTTTGTAGCTTAACTTGAAGTAAAAACCAACAAGACAATAAAGTTTCTCTTACGTAGATCAAATGTCTTACTCATTCTAATCCATCTGCTAGTTATCTCCATGTTATTATACTATTTACTTGGTTTAAACCATAAATCATCAATTAGACTGCAGTAACAGAATCTTTAACCAACATGTGTCTATGCTTGTACGTATTTGTACGCTTATTCCTGCGTGTGAGCGCGTCAGAGCAAATGCAAATTAAATAATGCTGACATGTAGAACTCCGTATGTTTTTGAGGAGTCTTGAAAAATCATAATCTAACTCGCAGCCAGCTTTTGAAAATGGTTGTTCAGCATAGCGATAAACATCATTCCATCCTCATTTATAATCTTTAAAATCTTGTCACTTATGATACCAGATTTTCCCACAACAATATAAGCCACTTTCAACGGCAAGGCAGAGCAAGCCATTAATGGCTTAACTGAAAAATAATGTAACAGCATACATAATGTTTTCACGCAATTCACTTACACAGCTTGGATTTTGGAATTGTCCGTCCTATGAGAATTTTGTTTTCAGTTTGAATGATTTTCGCAGTAAAAGATGCCTCCCCCGCTATATCAAGATTAGGCTTCGTTCACAATAAGCAAACTTTGAACTTTCAAACTTACCAATTACTCCACCACTTATGATACTTCATACGCTATTTTTGAGGGATGATCAGCGGTTCTGCAAAGAAAATTGTAGCCGTTTGCCATTGCCTGTCTTTAGAATTTTTGCTTTGCCAAACTATACCAAAAGTAGCTATGACATTTACATGTCAAATGGATGAGGGTTTTATCTTCAAGTTAGATCGTAAAAATTACCCAGGCCATAGACAGATACCCCTCACTGGCTCTCAAAAGTCACGTGGGATCCATAAAGTTAGTTTTATGGTTTTGGGGAGTTGACAATGTACTATATATTTCACATTCTAGAATGTAAGTGACGGTTTAACTGCTTCGAAGAGATTCCAAAGGGTCAGTAACAACTAGGGACATTGCAGAGCCAGTCCTAGACTTGCCCTGTTCTCCGTACATGCCTTGATTGCCATCCGATTTCGTCATTGGGTTATATTTTGAGGAGGAAATCGAATGATAAAGGATTGTTTCACTTTAAAGTAAGAGCAGATTCTTCACAACCTAAATTTGCTGATGACCGTATCTTGGGCTAGGAAGGAAGGCGGGATGAACCTATCCAATCGTGGTGTCATTACTAATAGCCCGTTTGACTTTCCTTCCCAGTTGATTGCAGTGTTGGTGAGTCTTTGGAATTCTGTACGTTTACGTAATTATAAAACATTATACATTAGCTCATTAAGAATGTTATATGTGTGTATTTGTGTATACATGCATGTAGCCTATCCCTGGATGGCTGTCCTGAAAAAAAACTATATTAATCCGTAGCTGTACTACCCTTTTTTCTACGAATATTGTGTGGTAATTTGCCTGCTATATATGCAGAAGAATGCTCAATGGTCTGATACATTCGAATGTTCAAAACCGTTTTTTGTTTCAGTATAATCATGTGTAAAGGAGTTGTTGTATTCCTGTATAAGTTTACTTCTTAATACAACAACTAACAATAAAATAAAATGTACATTAGGGGCGTACGTTTAAAGATGTTTCAATTAACGTTACATGATGTGTGTAGATTTGAGATGCAAGGCTCAAAGTAAGATATGATATTGCAAACCACAAAAAAAAAAAACAAATTCCTCTGAAATTTTCAAAAAAAAAATCTACCAGAATTTATATAGCACGTCAGTGAATTAAGATGTAGGCGTGTGCCGTGTTTTCGAAGCATAATTAGAGATAACTGATATTTCATTGCATTTTTACACTCTAGACGGGCGTATAAGTGTAATAAAAAATGGAAAACAATGCAAAAACTACCGAGAGAACCACTGAAAGCTACCTAATACAAAGCATTAGACTACTTTTAATTGATAAAGGAGATAAGGGGCTGGGTTTTCCCATTATTTCTCCTCATGTCTGGCTACGTCAGCTTTGATATTTAAAGATTTGATTCTTATTGCCGTGTCTCTTCAGTGGTCGGTATACAGCGTAAAGCGCCATAGCCAAGTCACGGGATATCAAAAGCTCTCTAGTAGTTGTTTTCTATTTTTTGTCGGAAGTTATAAAACAAAGTTTCTGAAAATACCAAAATAGCTTCCAAGCAACAGAGCTTAATGGGCATCCCTCTATATCGGTTTTGTATGCGTAACACTAAAGTGCTGACAATAAAAAGTACATGGTTGCAGATGTTTCGCAGTCATGCTATTATCTTACATCAGATTTTATGGTAGTTGCCGTCGTTGAAGGACGTGTTTAGGTGATTAAAATAGTTCTTAGTGTCAAGTTTGAACCTTCATTTTTAACCTTTAAAGTGCATTCATGAAGGTAATTTGGAGACTTATTGTAATATAAGCTTATAATATGACAAAAAGCTTTGCCATTTTTGTTTACTACAATCGGTACTTGCTTGTATTTTGCATTCTAGACTTAATGCCACCCTCTGGTATATATTACAGTATGGTCTTGGGAGGTCATCCATATATCCTCCCCTTTAATAAACTAAGGAAGTTTAAGGGAGTAAACAGGAAATCAAAGCTCTAACTGTGAAGAAAGACCAGGACTTCCATTCCATTTTTCATCAGTTTCCTTTCTTTAATTATATGGTCAGGAGGTTCAGCCCTTCGGCCTACACTTACGCACAAAATCTCTGCAACGCAACAGACTCAGATATCAGAACTGGCAACCCATGTTACAGTGTTTCCCAGCCTTCACGTGAGTTTTTCTCCTGTATATTAGACTGAAAACAAACATGGACCCTTTGCCCCTGGCTTCGGCATCACAGATACTGGCAACAAGCACCTGTATAGTCGGTGGCATAGCTCAGAAGATGTGTTCATAGTAAAGACAATCTCATTACTTTACTGGAAAGATGTCATTATGTACGAACCTATGGCACTGGAATTGTTTTCAAAAACATCGTCCCAGGTGCCTATTTATTCAATATTATCAGAATACAAAGCATACTTTACCTTTTATCTTGCAAAATGAAGTTATATATAATACATGAATAAGCAAATAAATAAATTGACAAATAAATAAATAAGTAAATAAATAAATAAATAAAGAAGCGGACTCTAGTGGCACAGGTTCTAAACCTTTTCAACAAAGCAATTTTAACGTATTAAATTGCCATTTTAACAGTGTAATGTGTTTTGCATATTGATAGGGGTAATCTGTGAGCAGATCTCATCAATAATTCATAGGGATGGGATCATCGCGAGGTCAGCAGACGAGCTGTGCAAAAAGACTCTGTTTCGAAGAGAAGGCTTCCTACAATACAATGAGTTCATCTGACACAATTATGCTTTCCCTGGGATATCAACACAACAATTGAAAAAAAGTAGAGCTTGGTTTTGTTTGTTTTTTTATTTCATTTCTCGATGTCAGGAACTTACCTGAAACTTTTTTTACAATTTTTAAATTTTGAATTTCAATAGTTTTTGTATTTTGTTAGTAAAGTGTGTGTGTGTGTGTGTGTGTACGCGTATTTGTGTGTAACTTCTATCCTCGATTTTCGTCTTTCGACGTACTTAGTAATAGTATTAATGAGTTTTTTTTTTTAACCGATAAAATTATAAAAATCAATTAATGATATTTAGTGAACAGTAGTGTGTTAAGGAATACGTCTGAAACGCCCAGAGTACGCCATTCATGCAGTGGTATGAAGTGGTCACTGTTCCAGGAAGGTTAGAGTAATTATTGATTATGTGGCGCATATGAAACGGAATTTAGAGGGTTTATTGCCTAGCAGTTGGTTTTCTGATTTTTCTGTCTTATACATCATTTTATAACCTCTATAGATTCAATAACATAAAGCGACATTGAATGCGATACTGGTGGAAGCTAACGCGTTATTACCATACTGATATTTTATAAATTGAATTATTATTTCAAGCGTATTTGCTACAGTAAAAAACTTTAATCCCCACCTCACTTTTTATTTTCTAAACCTCAGAAACTGGTCTGACGCTATTAGCTGTTATCAGAATGTTGGAATGTTTTTGGTACAATATTGAATTATGAACAAAACATCGGAACATATGAGCTACGTTGACTGATACGTTTATTTACTTCGGTTTAAACGTTTTAGTATTCTAGTTACCTAGCAATAATTATCCGACAATATATTATTTAATGTGTTTTATTACCATATTTATTTTTTTGTGTTGTAACCAAGTTTTTTTTGTTTGCTTGTGTCACGAAGAAATCTATGAAAATACGTGTCAAGAACGAAAAATGCAAACATAATTAGAAAATTCTTGTTAATTCGGGCGCTTTCCGAGTTTTTAGGATTAAAATAACCGGCATAGAGAGAGAGAGATATCCCAGCAACTGAAGCAAATACTTTGCCCATTTTAGCATCACGCTCCAAGATAAATAAAAATAAAATAATCCTGTGTACGGATTTTTGATTTTCACATACCTCATGTGACACTTCTAAGTATGCACGCTTTTATTGTTAAGACTTGAATTTATTTCATTTTAAACGCTGTAACACCTCTTTATCGCCAGCAGAGCCCGCTTTAGACCAAGTTCACCACCATTCTTTGAGCGCTCTCATACACCTTTTTGTTTTTTTTTACGATGGAGCGCCTTTCTTTTTCATCGACTCCTTTCCTTTTACTAGAGCAACCAAATATCTAGTTTAAATTTAAAATGTGTTGCCTTACTCTGCACATCTTATTAAACATCGGGTAAATAGGAAAGCTGTACATGAAGTGTTCTACCATTCCAGATCTTTTGAAAATAATCCATTAAATATGTTAATAATGCCTCTGTGTATCTTGTTTTACCTCCCCTTGCGTCCATAGAATTCTACATTATATATACAGGCGACAAAATATCAAATGGGCCCCTTAAATATTTCTCTCCATTCGCACGAAGTGAAGATGAAGCCGGCTTGTTAGCGCAGCTGTATAGCCGGAGGGGTCAAAAAGTTGAGGGTCAAAAGTTTACGTCGTGCGTGACTCTGTCAGCAGTTGACTCTGAATTCTAGACCAATTGCTGGATGTCAATGACAAAAAGAAGATGAAAAAATGGGAAGAAATGGAGAGGGGGTGCAGTATGCACGAAGAGAAATTATTTAAAAGCAAGTAAGGGGATTGAAGTGTCGACCTTCATAGTGTCCCAACCAAAGCAGGGCAAAAGTGAAAAATGGATGAAAAATGGATAGACAATGTAGAGATAGAAAGATATTCGATGGGCGGGGGCATAATGCTGTCTTTTGTCGTTCACGAAGTTCACGAAACGGGTTTTATAATGTCCACTTGTTACATTATTATTTTTTTAAGTTGTCATTATACGTAATTTTCAGATACAGAATTTCCAGCAACAAATCACTGTAAACCAGACTTTGGTAGTTCTAAATGATGCAACCCACATGGTATCTCGATTGTTTTGTGACCAGCAATAGTTTGAGAACTGAATTACATGAGACATGTAAGTGGAATATGATTAGGTTATTTAAGTAAACATCATAATAACTGTAGAGAACATTATAGCAAGTATCACGGATAAATTCACTATTTCGATTTCTCATTTTCTTTACAAAACTACACGCAAATCTAAAAAAAGGACGCATTTCCTTTTGACTGAATTATGTAGTTCGTATAAAATATGACAATTTACAGTTAAAATTTTTGATTACGACTATAGATGCTTCAAGTTATTCGAATGTTGAAACTTATTGAATCGGGGAATTCGCGTTTACATTTTAATTTTTTCTTACACCAACTTACATATTTAAATTTATATTGGCCTAATAGTACAAAAGGAATGTTTTCACAATGAAAAAAAGAATAACTGACCCAAACAATGTAAGGAATTTCTAGGCGGATAACGCTGCTCTAGCATACGTACTGTACACCCTCCGCGAATTTACTACACTGCTTCATGCACGCAGATAATATTATATTGCATTCTCGTGTAACGTATACGTGAAAAAAGTCGAACTATCAGCATTACGAAAGATAAGCTTATTAATAATTGCACCACTATAATGTTAAATTGCATTTTACACCTGGAATCGACTTGAATGAAACGCGGTAGGTATTTAAACATGTTTAGAATGACTCAGTTTGTAACTAACCATGAGCTTTTTGTCTGGTGGAGATTTGTAGTACAAAAATGCAGGGAACAAAAATGCACTTAGCAAATGTATGCATTATCCTCGAAATATTTGAACAGAAACATCATATAAAGTTAGAGAAAGGTATAATTCAATGTCGTTTTATTATGGTTATAAAAGTGGTTAAATAAAACTTTTCACATGGGGTTCACGCAGAGGTCACTGAATTAATTTCAGTTCCACTGAACCTGCGCCGTTGCCTGATAAAACCTTTCTGTTCGTTTTAATATCTATATAAACGCCAGCAATTTTAAACATATTAAAGCAACTGCATTTATTTATCGATTTCAATGGAACAATTTAACACTTTCATAAATATTGCCGAATACCCAGAATTTATTTTTTTTATAAAAGTCTGTGATACTTATCTCGATTTATTGTAAACTCACTGGCCAAGTATTATTTTTTTAAGAAAGAAAGATGGGAAATTGATTCTAAAACTGTAGGTAGTATTGGGCGATTGTTTTTGTATAGTTACTTTGGAATTTTTATCTGAATCGTATAACAATTTTTTATTTTTTAGAAGACAAACAGAGAAATATATTTACGGAAACCCTTGTCAATGTGTCAAACTTCGTACAGCAGTGACAGGCACTGGTTACATTATTTTGTGAACTTATTTTGTTATTCAATCAAAATGGAAAAAAATGCATATCACGAGGCATTATTTCTAAATTAAACTGAATTCGGTTGATTTGTAAATATTTATATAATAAACGAAACTCAAGAAGCATGCCACAGTTCAGCTGTTTTGTAGCCCTGGTGTCTGTATCGAATGAACCCGCCTTCATTTCTCTTCGAAGTAATGACCTAGCCACAATTCAATATAACCAAGCAAGCTATGCATATATTACCATAGAAGTGGCAAGTGGGAGAGACTCTAAGACGGGGTGAAACGCGGGTCAAAGCGTCTAACAAATATTAAAATGTACCGGGCTTACGACACGCCTAGCTGTTTAACAAAGAATGCCAAACTATGAGATTAATACTAAAACTTGCGAGTTCGCAACAAAATGCTTTGGAGCACCTAGTGGTTAGTCACATTTATAATAGTAGTAGTGCTTTGTATGTTTTAGATGTCTTGGGGGAGATGGTAGTGTAGTATGAGAGAGAGCACTCATTGTCGTTGATACAAGGTTAAAGCGACAATTGCGCGACTGCGGTCGCTTGGCAGAAGACATTGATCCCTGGCTGTGTTTTACCTTAAATTTCCATGATATTATGATTCTATATGCGTTGTCCACTGTCTGATGCCTAGGACTGTTTAACATTCACTCGCTTAGTAAAACTATTGAAAACCGAAGCTGGCGCTTTACGACGCCGTGAGGGTGGATGATGTGAGGAAGGTATCACGGAAAGGTCACGGGCTCAACCTGTGGCGCAAGAGAAAGGAAAGGGGTTAGACTCACGGGATGGGGAGCTAAGGATGGAAAGAGATAATAACCGAAGAAGGACCGCATAGTGAGTGAAGGAGGAAATGGGAGTTCGAAATCAGGTGAATTGTGCGAAGCTGGTCACAACGCTGAAAATAAGAGTAAGTAGCAGCTTAATTAACACGCAATATTGTCTTGTTGCTACCGCGAAAGTCTATAGCAGGTGCTCGCTTCTACAGACCACGTGCTTAGAACGACAGCACGTCAATTCTTTTATTGTAATCGACTGAAGAGTTAAAATTAATTGGTGGTGGTTGTTCGTCATGTTTTAGTAATTTGTTTATTTTTTTAATGGTCTCTTTTAATTTGGTTAGTTATTTTGGTCGCTTTGCCTTTCATTCCACAATGAGAATATGCGTTCACCTCCATGTCAGAAAGTCATCGAAAGTCAGAAATTCATAGATAAGTAATATCTTAGTAGATGTATTAGGGTTAGATAAACAGAGCATGATGTACTTTAGACTTTATAATTTTGCTAAAATCCTCGAGTTTTCTTACATTCTTTCCATCTTAGCAATACAATCAGCTTGCAGAAAAATGTTCATTTAAAAATGCTATCAAATAAATTTAAGCAAATACCCATTTTGCGGAACTAAAATGTAAAAAGAGGACAAATGACCAAATGAGAACGTTGGAAATTGCCATCGAAAAAGAATTTCTTCAAGGCCCATACAAAGTTTTTTTGTTTAAACGCTAGGGGTGCTCTTGAATTTTATAATGTGTCCTTGTTTTGGAAAGCAATTAGTAAAGCATCTATTTATGAAAAATATTATAATTTAAAAATGGCTGTTTCGGGTGCAAGCATTTCTGAATATTTCTCCACCAAAAACGAAGCTACAAACTAGCATTTTATCTTCTATTTTGACAAATACGCATGATTTATTTTATAAACAAGAGGTGATACAATAACTCTATAAACTGGAAATTGTTTTAGTCACGTAATGATTGCAATGATGTTGATTACATATTTATCCTACTAACAAAAAGTACGTTTAATTTGCAGCTATTGAAAATGGGTGCTGGATTATCAAAGAAAAACTATGAAAGCAAATGTATTAACAGCACGGACTTCTGTTTTGAAGTATATCGAGGGTGATATAAATTTTAATTTCTTAGAAATGAATTTTACATTTCACCTTACAAATACGCATATTTTATTGCCAAATCAAATAAATATAATGTTCATTTTATGTTTACTATATATTCAAAAAGGCATCCGTCTACATTATATTAATTCGCTGTTCTGTAGAATAGTTTCGACGTCTCATTTTCCCTGTTTCTCTATACTTTCCTTTAAGATTGTTTTAAACTCCGCCATTATACCTGACACCCTGGTACCTGGCAATAATACTTTAAATTCAGTGTTGAAAAAGGTCTTACCTTGACTCGCGACATTTGTAGAAGCTCGACAGTTCAGGTTTTACTTTTTCTTACTGCGTCTCCAGAGGTTGAGAACTGTGTTTCTGAAATAGAATAAAGCAGTAACGCTTTCCTGGGCGTTGAAAGACAATGTCTTATGCGAGAGTGAATGTGTAAAAGTCGTAAATTGCATTGTAATGCTTTGAGGATGTGAAGAGTTTCGAATTTCTTCCTGTCTGCATATTTTATTGTTTTATTATACGTCCTCATCCCGGATATCGGTAGTTGGTTTACAAGCAGTTACAGCCTACCATAAAAACAAATGTTAATCTGTTTCGACGCCTGCTTTTAAAATTTTCTCCCCTTTGCCTTCAGCATTTACTGTTGACGAAGTTCTCCGTGCGATACCAGAGAATTCCAGTATTTTAGCACACGGGCAAACATTAAGTGTTACGAATGTGAGATTGTTTGCAATTTCTCTGCATTTTGTTAATGTTAATGTTTTGTTAAAATTTGTGAATTGTAAATATTTTGCAGGCATGAAAAAAAGAGATGTTTTTATAAGATAGCTTTCTTTTCGGGATACTTTATGTACAGCTAAAACGACCATAAAGTTAACGGTCAATTTTGGAGGGCAATTAGCGGGCTCGGGTCGGGACAGGGTCATCCAGGTAGCAGAGAACACCTGTCATCTATATATACCCTGTAGATCCGAATTTGTGTGAATAGAAACTCGGTCACAAATTCGTACCTAGGGGAGTATGTAGTTGACATAAACACTTCGCCACTGCAGAATTATGAACATGGGCGAACATAATTTAATATTTATCCTAGTGTATTTTTTTTTTTTACACTACGCTTAATATGAAAATTCATCTCTCATTTGTTTTAAGTGTCTTCCCATTATATAATGCTGAATGTTGTGTAAAAAGAATGACTTCAAAAAACAAAATCAATACAGAATTGACGATATTGAGTAATATATTATTGTTTTATTAGAAGAATTCTAAGAAAATAAGACATCTGCTTCAATGTAACCTTCAGAATACTCGTAATGTTGACAACACTGGGGTTATTAATATTTACAATTTGTATGCAAGGTGTGCGAATTTGCGTGCTCCATTACCTCGGTCATTGTAAAGGTTTAGCTGGCTTCGTTTTAATGCAAGGGTCTAACTGTGATTTAGAAGGCCCAGTAACCCGAATTAGTTGATGAATTTTCTATTGATCCAAAACAAGCCTAGATTTATCTCTGACAAGGTTTGGCCCCACGCTTAAGAGCGTTTTTTCCAGTTCTATTAGTAACTACATTCAAAGTCTGAAGAAGATTGCACCGTCTTGCATTTATTTTCGCGAATGCTAGCCGAAATATGTCCCAAGTTAAAATGTGAGTGATAGCCGAAAGCAACATTGCCTGCCCTTGATTAGTTTAAAAAATGAAGGTAAACGGGAGGCCGTCCTCGTCGGAGCGGACTTCCTATTGTTGAACCAAGCCTTTCATTTGGCATTTTTATTCATGTAACTGGTGCGATTCACTCTGCTGTTTATAATGCGCATGCCGGTGGATGAAATGTATGCAGATAACATTAGAGAAACTCAAACTATGCACAGATGATGTTTCAGATCTGCTAAATCTAATCCCATTTCCTTATCCGGGAATCGCTGGGAACCACGCCATTGGTTCTTGGTGTCACATGGATTTTTAACTTTGTTCACTTGACAGAAAGTAGGAGGGTTTTATCAAACAGGAAAACGAGTAAAGGGATAGAAATAAATTTTCTTGTGTTTTGTGTGCAATTCAAAGAAATTAATGGCCATGAGTTCCTTTTTGATAAACTCCAACTATGTGGATCCGAAGTTTCCACCCTGCGAAGAATATTCGCAGAATGATTACCTGCCCAGCCATTCGCCAGACTATTACGGCGCCCAGAGACGAGAGGCTGCCTTCCAGCATGAGGCGATGTACCATCAGCGGTCGGGCTGTACCGAACCTCCGTACTCATCGTGCCATGGTTCCGGGGAACCTACAGCGGTTATGTCTCCGAGGGGTCACGTCTTACCCCCGCCTGGACTCCCTACTCCGCTCCCTGAGCAAAACCACCATTGCGATTCTGTAACACCGAGCCCTCCATCCGTGTGTGTCCAGAACTCCGTCAGACAAACCAATTCTTCTTCCAGTTCATGTAAAGAGCCAGTGGTTTACCCTTGGATGAAGAAAGTCCATGTAAACATTGGTAAGTGTTTCTAAGTTCTATTTCTCTGGTTGTACAGCGTGATTATTCGAACCCGTGTGTAGAATTGACTGATCGGTGTTAAATCTTTTGGTGCACTGTGAAGTAGCCCCTGAGATTTACGATCGGTTGTTTTCAGGGCAGTATAATTACATCCTCAATAAATTTTTATTGCGCTCACTTGTACAAGCACTTTGAAGTCTTTGCAACCTTACCCTTACTATTTCTCTAGGGAAAGTGTTTTTAGAAAGGATTTCTAAGTTGAATGCTTTCGTAACATGTTTCTCAGTAGAAATGTGCTGCGCATGGGAGATCCCATGCTTTGTGCGTAGTTAGATAAAGTTTGTAGATTTCAATAACAGCTAAACACTATAAATAATTAAATAATATTAAAGTGTATCTAAAATGTCAGTGCCCTTAGGGACTAGATATTTTTGGAGGGGTTTATTAAAACGTACCCGTAAAAAAGAAAAACGTAACTTTTTATGGCATCACCCAAAAATGTAAAGTCGCTGCCGCTTCAATGCAACTCTGAAATAAATTGTATATGAACAGAATAGATTTTATCTATATATCTTAACTAGTGGTGCAGCATGATACTCTTTGAGTTTTGTGAAGTTGTAATTTGGTAATCTTATACACGCTCTTAGCCATCAGACCCAAACACGTGGATGAATTAACACCGTTTTCCGTGTATTTTTTACGGAATTGACATATTTAATTTACTCTGCAGTGTAAAATGCCATGAGTTTAAATATATCGCTCTTGTATCCTCCAAACAGTGAACCCAAATTACACAGGAGGGGAACCAAAGCGGTCACGGACAGCCTACACAAGACAGCAGGTTTTGGAGTTAGAAAAGGAGTTCCACTACAACCGCTATTTGACCCGGAGACGTAGAGTGGAGATTGCTCATACCCTGTGCCTTTCCGAGCGTCAAATCAAAATATGGTTTCAGAACAGACGGATGAAATGGAAAAAAGACCACAAGCTCCCTAACACCAAGATCAGATCAGCTGCCTCCTCAAGCACAAACTCAAACAGCAGCCAAGTGCTGGGGAACTCTCAGAACCGACCCAGTGGACAACCATCAAGTCTATAGCTTTATGCACACCTACCCATGCACACTTTACACCTCACCGTATGGCGCATATTCGTTGTTATTTTTTTCTGTTTTTTATGCGTATTTTTTTTAATTATTATTATTATTAATATTATTATTTTGTAAATGAAGAGAATAGCGCGATGTGGGAAATGAAGAAAACACTAGAAATTGCCGTTATTTATGAAAAGATGAAGACTGAAATAAAGCACAGATGCTTCTTTTTGTACCATTCTAATTCTTTGTTCCCATTTCATTCTAGCTCCCCCTCCATTAATGCCAATGGTTGCAGATAGCAGTTTTCAGATTTTGTGAAGATGGATCCGTTGTTTCGTCTTTAATCATGCCAAACCCAGTCCCATTTGTCATGTTTACTCTGCAGTACAAAGGATGACCGTGGGCCTGCAGTTACCTCGACATCCAACATTGTGCTTAATAAATGATCAACGGTTTCTTCAAGAAGCGACGTTTTTAAAGTTGTTTATTTTTTTTGTACCTTATTTAATATCTTGAAGACCCGGATTTTTAGTGTCACTTACCATATAATGCTAGGTGACTAAAACATTAATGAACAAGACGGAAAACGATTGTGTATGTCATTAGTAGTTAGTTTTGAGAAATAAATGTTTATCACTTTACCGGATTTATTATCAACTATTAATCGAATGAGGTATAATGTTCAATCTGAAGTCTAAAAGCAATGACATTATAATATTGAACATATAAATACCTTAAGCAGATAAGAACCAAAGGCCCCAAAGACCATTTCATTCTCGAAAAAGCACTAAATGGTAGAGATTTAAAAGATTTTAATTACTTTCGATGTTATTTTCTTGTTTAATTTTGTCTTTATGCGTTAACTACGTTGAGACCCTTTTCATATGATTTGCCCTGCAAATTTTCGACATAATGTTCATTCATTTCTTGTAAACCAAATGTAAAGTAAAAACTAGAGAAGAGCAAAGGTGGGTATATGCATGATTAACGTTTCTTAATTTCTTTTATTGTTAATTTGTTCTCTGCACACGATTACACACTTGCGTCTTTCTAGTCATTATAGGTAATTCGTTTCATCTCTTCTTTGCATTCCGGTCCTCCCTTGTTATGACAGAAATGTGATCTTCCATATTTGTATTTCGGTCGTTTCTTTCTCATACTTCGTGTATCTATACCTTAATATTTGTAAATAGCGATAGAATGAATAAAACAAGACGAAATGTTATTATCACCTTTGTGTCCTTTTATCTCTCCTTCTTCGTAATAAGCATATATAAGCATATGCAGTAATATCTGCAATCTGAATTACACTATTCCTAATAACAAACAATTTATTATACAAACACTTCTCCATTTTTAAGGACAGATTTCTGTTTGCGCATACGTATCTTAAACAACGGTTTTCTTTTCGGTCATTTTGTATGCCTCATGGACGAGTAGTCCTGCTAAATTGTGTCTTTTTTCTTGTTTTTAATCAAAACCCCCGTTTCTCTTATTTTATCCGTCTTTGCTGTTGCAGTCTGCTGATGGCGAAAAGACAAGTGAAACGAGAATCCCAACTGAGGACGTTTTATAAGTTGCCTTGCTCAAAAAACGTTTATTGCATTAATGATTGTAATTTTTATACGGACGTTTCTTCGTGTTTGTAGGTTTTGTCTTTTTTAATGGAACGGATCTGTGTCATATCTCAAACCCTGTCAAACAAAAAGATAATCAAAAAGATAAATGGTTTCTTTTGCGAGGCGCAGCCTCTGTATTAATTTTCATTTTCTTTCTGTGCAGAAGTATTGGAAGAATAGCACACATCAAAATAGCCTTTTCTTTTCCCAATTTGGAAGTTACACGAGAGATATACCCTTTTATTGCTAAGTGAAAATTTCATGGCTCAGAACAGATTTCCTCTTTACTCCAACGATGATTAGGCAGTAGAAATTAGCTGCTGAAATTGTCATTTACTTCACATCTCACCTGGTACTCCTGGTATAAAGCATTTAAATAATCTGAATGATGGTTGTTAAACGAAAAAAAATATAACACTTTACATGCTCTGACGTCATTTTCTTAAAATAATCCCAACTGGTTATATGGTGGAGAGAATCTTACTGCATTTGGAAAGCACAAAACTCTTTCACCTCGTGTAGCTCGAATTTGTACATTTTGCACCATCTAATATACTCTGTAAATAAACGTTGGTTTTAGCGTATTTAAACAGCCCACCGTATATATGGGCTTACAGATGCATGACTTTATTCACGTGCTTTATGGCATTGTGATCCCTGTATTGCAGCTTGTGGAAAAAAATGAATTTGTGTGCGGAGTATATGCACATAGGAATTCTTTTCCTATTCTCTGTATACGAGTTTCTTCCCTAGTCGTGTGAATAAGAGTAAGACAGATTTCAAAAGAGCTTAAAGTTCACAGCCATTATTTGGAGACAGACGCTAAGAAAAATGCGAGAATTATACAGAAAATCATTAATCACTTCTTTTCTTTAAATACTCATTCTCTTCTATTGTTATTCAGCAGCAAATCTGTACGGACCTTCTGCCGGGAGGGGGAGAGTTCTTGGAGGACACTTGAAGATTCTTCCTTTTTTACCTCCTATTCCCTCTTTTCAAGCAATTCCATAAGAAACTTTTTTTTTTTAAGAACATCCCAGTTTCACACTGACGTGAGACACTTTGGAGCACAGAAGATGGGATCAAAACAGGTAACGGCTGAATGTTTTTTGTTAATTTTTATTGTTTTATTGCCCTATCCTCACAGTCGGGTATCAGAAGCGCATTTGTTGATGCTGATAACTGAAGGGTTTATGGCCGCTTTGATCGAAGAGCTGTTGTGTATGTTTTTTAGTTTTATTCTTTTATCTTCGTAATTTGTTGAAAAAAGTTTTTAATTTTAAATTATTTAAACCCCAACTTTAGTTTAAATGTATGAGATAATGTACAAAGAAAGGTTGATTTTATTTAAAAGGTAGGATTTCTTTTAGAATATTAAATAGTGCACGTAAAGAAGCGATACCTTTCATATTAGTCAGCCTAGACCAAGTAGAACATTTCCTCTTTGATAATAATTATTTATTTAACGCTATTTTTATGCACGTTTAAATTCTATAGATCATATTGTCTTTGATCTTCTACAAAGGTTAGTAAACCAGGGGATTCTTTTCTGTGTATTTGGTACAATGCGCTCTACTTTATGATAAAGTAGTCTAATAGATAAATAGCAAAAATATTCCGCATTGTACAGATGAAGAGAAGTGAGGGAGAGAAGAAAATCGATGTGAGGATTCAACAGTAAAAATCGTCAAGCTGGGTTCAACAAGGGGACACGTTTTCTAAGCGATTAGGTCCGTTGTGAAGTCACAGACTGACCCCTGGAACCCTTGACCTCTTTTGGACTGGACACCGCTCCGTGTTACATTCTCAACATAAACCAGGAGCCGGTTACTCATAACAGCGCGGTGGGAGCCCTGCAACCTCGAGGGCAGGGCCTGCCGATGACATTTTGTGTAAACTTGGTGGACACAAACTAAGACGTAGGTAGTCTCATCCGTGTTTAAGAAACAGGACCCCTTCCATTTTTATAACAAATGCACATACCGAGAACCTGTCCCTTCTGTAGGTATTCCTTTGGTAGTAGTGTACCCTTAAGAACGATATTGAAAATGTGTCATGCCTTCTAGGCTTTGATATCGTCTCTCTTACCCCTCTGGCGTTTTATCCACATGAAGTTGTACACTTGCTATTGGCACGATACAGGATTTCTCACAGAAGTATGATTTATTCCGTCGGCGATTTACATAATAGGTTTTTCAGCGTGGAAGGTGGGTGGCTGTGTGAGTTGCCAACACATTGAATTAGGTCTTCTGTGGTGGGAAACTCCTCCTTTGCCAAGACAGGCTATGTTTGGAGCCTTGACTGACTTACCCATATAGTTGCGGTCTGCTGTGGTCTGCTGCCTGTTTTCGATCGCACCGCTAATTGCGAAACAAATAAGTCTGGTCTTTCGTGTAAAAGTATAGCTTCCAAAAGCGGTGGAGTGGATGCCCTCGCTGTGCACAAGATGAACAAGTTGTGGTCCTTGTGGACTTTTAAAGAGAACGAGGGCATCTTCGAATTGATAAATTTGACATTTCGTTGGAGAATTTTAATAGACGGTGCAGTAATACAATGCTATTTTGTCCCTTTACCCTGTGCTAAAATGCACTGCTGTTTCTCACTTTACTAAAAATCTTACTACTTATTAAATTCTGAAATTTGTCAATCAAAAATGTTCAATGATCAGTATACTTCATTCTTATAATACTAAAAAATATGCATTTTAATTGTTAAGTAAAAGCCCGATTTTAGTTTCGCGCAATACGTCCAATATAGATAGTTACAAAAGAAATAACACCATTGAAAAATCAGTATTCACAACTAGCAAACGGCTTTCGCGCATTTTAATACGTCAGATATTCTCAATTAGTTAAGGTTAGAGCAACTATCGTATACTAGAAAGAACAGAGTAATTTTTGTCAAAATCGTGAGTATGGCTGAGATGAAAAAACAAGCGGATGAGGCAGGCTGCTTGTCTGCAGGTCGAAATCTACGCGAAACGCAGAGGCGACGCCATTACTTTAAATAGATTCTGCGCCCAGTACTCGCTTTGACAGATTTATGATCCTCAATAAAAGCGGTAATGTTCGGCTCCGTAAATCAATCTCATATCCTCCAATATAAACTTACACTGTAGTAAATTCAATGTTTGTATAAGCTTACTGCTACCTAAGCTGATATATTCATGGTCCCAAAATTTAACATTTGAATCGATTTAAAAATGCTTTCATTCGTATATTTGTTAAAAAAAAATGTTGTACTGACAGAATTCGAAGTATTGCAACATTATGAACAAATAACTAGGAAATAAATACAAAAATGCAACTTAATGAGTCTTGACAGCGGGAGTAATACCGACTGAGCATTTTTAACTATCTTCTTTTTATTTGGTGTATGTCCGTACATCATTATGATTTTGAAAAATATTTTCTACATTCTTCATTATTTTTTAAATCTGAAACATATGTAACACAAGGTATAACTCAACCATTAAATCATTTGGCAGTTTTAATACCTGACATAATTTATTTAATTACTCGAATATAGGCAAGATATTACCAGACGATTTTTTTAAATCAATGACATAACGTGAATCTTATTGTAATGAATTATTTGATTGCACTTGGAACACTTTGTTGTGTAGTGGACTTTGTCGGAAAGTGGTCACTCTGCTTCTACTCGTCACATTTCAGTTGTTTTCAAGTATATGATAATGACAATTAGAAAGTGAGATGTGTGTTTTTTTTATATCAATAAAAGGAAGGACACTTCGATCTTTTATTTGACCTTCAGCAACCAACCATAAATACGCTTGTACTTCGATACGGTCTGAAGTCTATTGTTCGAGAATGCTAAGGCTTCACGACATACACTACGGGAGCGATACAGTATTGTCCATTGTTTCTTAGTATTCTTTGTAGGGCTTTTGTCATGTGAAGCAAATTGTTGATATTGCTATTATTATTATTACTATTATTATCATCGTCATCGTCATCATTACTACTACTGCTATTCCATAGACTACACGTATAACACACTGTATGAAAACACAAGATTAAAAAATTCTTAACTTTACTTCATAATTCAAGAAGACGGATGTTAATACCACACACTTTCCATAAAGTAAACGATTAGATGCTTATCAATATTACATCTCCTTCCATAATAATAATAATAATAATAATAATAATAATAATAATAATAGTAATAATAATGTCTTTTTATTACTGTTCACATGTATTGCATTGTTTATCCTCTTCTATGATTATGTCATATATATAACTGTTTGCAGAAGCAACATAAAAGCAAGGTGCTTGATTTTGGGTGAAAATTTATATCATACCATATCATGGATAGTAACCGAAATGACACAGGATCCCACATATATGGATATGACGGCAATAGCCGTGCTTACTTTGAAAATAATTTAAAGGAAATGAATAGGTGAAAGATTGTGGCAGTATGTTTAGTTCTGTCGACACCTGTCAGTTTTCATAACTTTCATTCATAATAATAAAATACAATTCTAAAGATACAAAAGTCCTTTACCATATCTTTAAAATGAAGTATCTTTTTTAATGCTTTGAGCCCACTGTTAGGTCAGAGTGGTCCCGCGAGCGAGAGCGGTGAAGACCCCCATCCCCCTCGCGGTCACGTGATTCATTAAATAATTAATGCAGAGGTTGCAGAATAGATATGTATTCGTCAGGATAATCGCAGACATGGTCTCCCTGTGTCTGACGTGAAATTCAACTGTCCTTTTAAAAACAAGCCTATAGGAGAGGAAAAAAGAGAGGGAGAGACACAGAGAGGCTGCAATAAAACAAATTTGGAGGGGAGAGAGTCTCGCCGTGTGGATATTGTAAGTATAACGGAAAGAAGAGATACTACCTCTTTTCAAGTGCTTGCTGTGCGGTGTGTCCAAGTATAGGCATTATTTGCAGTGATATTGTGGTAAATATGTGAAAATAATCAAATTATTGCTATTTTCTAGCATATTCCGCGTGAATGGAAATTTATGTTCTTATTCTTTGACTATATATATATATATATATATATATATATATATATATATATGCTGTATGTGTGTATGCATGTATTCTGTTTATGCTGTAATTTGCCATTACATTTTCCTAACTGTTCCACCCCTCACTACTCATATTTCGCACTCTCTTCCACTCTCTCTCTTTTCTTCACCAGCACTTGGCTTGATTTATAGTGATACGTGTGTCAGCGGTAGCGCGGCTGCCATTGTATGTTTGTGAGAGAGTTGTGTTGTTTATGGCAGCGTCCACGATAAATCATTTTTTCTGAGAAAATGATGCACAAACGATGATACTTTGGAATGAGGAAGAGATTCCATGATCCTCGCTCTTCACTGGCTTCCCCGTTGTCGTCTACTGTGCTTCTCAGTTTGATTATTGTGGACGATTTACAGTAATGGATCAGCTATTAATATGAAGGCTCTACAGCTTTGTGTCTTGAGTTACAGCATATGCGATTACCAATTAAGGGAAGATTTGTTTAAATTTGGGAGAACGGGAACGCCTCGTCGCCATATAAATCTCGTAAAAGAGCAAGATCCAATGAAAAAGTTCATGAGTTCTAGACGAGGCATTCCATATTATTCCAGCGGAGACTGATTGACTTTTATCCACAATACAACGATCGTGGACAATAAACTTAAGAGGACTCCAAAAGTGTAGTAGGCTTTGTAAGGAATCTAGGTTGTAAGGTGCCGACGACAGATCAGGAACGAATATCCTTCCTTTCTAGCCAATGGAATCTCGGACCAGTGTCCATGTATGTTTTATTTAGAATGTTATTTAATTATTTATTCACAAAACAGAAAAATGGTTTAAAGTGTTTTTGCGAACTAGAGAAGCTATGGGCTTGGATCAAACGATTTATCAGAGGAACCTCTTCAGATTCTAACTATGTAGAAAAGAATATCGCGTTTTTATTGCATGGCCTTCGTTTTATTGTGTGGGTGTGCGTGGCTACAGATTTCGTTAACAATAGCAATGCTGTATATATAATGATTTCCTGAAGAGCAATGTAGATGGCTGTAAATTTAAGGTGAGAATTGAAGCTTTATAGAATGGATAGGCCAGTACTGTTTACATTGTGTGCAATGCTTCTACACGGATTAGGCGTGATGGCCGCGAGAGGATTCATTTTATTATAAGTAGTAAGTCCAAAGAGAACAATAAATAAATGATCACATTGACTTTCTGGAGAGTACATTTCAATAATCAACTATATCTAAAACTGATCTATTGTATTTTAACGGGAATGTATGAAAATTAAAATGATACCACTGTATCAATAGTAGGAAGCCTTTGCTCAGTACCTTTGTACTTTAAACCTTCATGTACAAACAAATACATGTCCCGGACTTCTATCAAGTATTACTGGGCGCAGCAGTACGGTGTAACAATTAAGATACGCGTGTGGAGGGCTTTGTCTAAAACTATCTGTGAACTAATTTTGTAGTTTGTGACTCATTGTGGAAACAGAAGTGTATTTAATACTTCTATCTAATACATTTGCATCACATTTTATCATATCTTGGAAATGCCACAGTATTCAGTCAAAAAGATTCTGCATAACATTTGTCATACTGTGTGTGTTGTTAGTATAGTAGTAGCCGTAATAATAATAATAATAATAATAATAATAAATGAATAAAGATAATTTTGTTGTTCTTAATATTATTATAATCACTTTTTACATTTTTATTGATATTTGAGTTATTGTTAAACGTTTAGTTCAGTCTGTGCGAAAAAATACGATTCAACAATTGATCGAGGCCGAGCTCTGCGTCGTAAGTACGATGCTTAATCTATTTATTACCTATGCTATTCATTTATTTACTTATAGTCGGCTACGCGGTGCAAGTCATGTTTTTTTTCTTACATGAATGAATGAAGCATATCTGTCATGCTATGCGATTACTGACAAAATAATAAGCAATAAGTAAGCAATAAAAATAGTTTACCAATTACTTCCCAAGCTGTATTTTCAAAATGAGTTAGATTCCTTGCAGAAAGAGAATGAACCTATCTTCGGTGTAATTCAGGAATTCCTATAAATCACCATCTAATTTGTGGTATACTTAAACTATACGTGGTCAAATATAACGGTGCCATAAACATAGAGAAAGGTTAGACAAAATTCACTCGTTCATGTTAAGAATTAAAATTCTAGTTTTTCTTATCATTGTAGTAATGGCTTCGTTAATATGTATTTTATATATTTTGTCTCATAAATATTAACGCCGGTAAAAAAAATAAACACTGATAATAAAACAGTCTTGAGACGCACTTAAAGTGGCGTTCTATATATCAGAATCGTTAATAAAATTTCACTCACTTTTATTCAAGATACCAAAGATCCACCTATTATCTTGAGCAAGCACTCTCTTAATAATAATAATAATAATAATAAAATAATAATAATAATAATAATAATAATAATTTGAGGGATGTGGAGATAAATAACATCATTCAAAACCCAGGAAATGAATTGATGCACCAAACAGCCACACAAAACCTGTTTTATTCTTTAAAATTTAGCAGAACTATTCAAATGCCAAATCATAAATCAGGATTACAAGAGGTTCAAAGCGAATATTAACTCATGTATGCCTTCGTCATTATTTCAGTGGAAAAATTCTGTAAGCAATGGCGTGCTCATACGTGGGCGCTTGTGTGTGTATCTGTGTGTTTGTGTGGGAAGCACATTCATAACACACAATAGTCTCAAACCAAGCCAAATCAAAGCCAAGTGCGCCAGTCACGAGGAATAAATAAACGTGTTTTTTTAACACTTCAGTGATTATAATATATTATTGCAACTAGGTCTATATTTTAAGGAGATTGATTTAGATTTAACCGGATATTAATGTTGAAGATCCGATTGAAAATTCATATTTTTCTTAGCAGTTCACTTCAGCATATGTGCTAAGCGGGTGACGCTTCTAAGCTTTTCACAGACATGTATGCTCAGGTATCCAATTCGGGGAAAAAGTCGGTTTTAAGAATCAGATGAACATGACTACTTGTAATCCTACAGAAGTTCATAGGTTTTAGCTACCATGTATCCTCGATATCGACCTAGCCGCCGTACAATTCCTCTTTTTTTATTGTCTCGCTGCATCAAGTCCATCTTGCCAACGTTCGCTCAAGACGATGATCTGAAATATAGACCAGTAATCCAGTTTCAATTTGGAACTTGCAGAAACTTTGGCGGAAGTAATCGGTTAGAAAAAAAAGCCCCTCTGGTCGCTCCTAAATTTCCGCTTTTTTGGTGCAGGCGTCCTTGCGCGTGTTTCAGTGCCAGTACGCGCCGCGGTTTGTCTCTCTTATGCCTTGTGGATAAATTGTGCCTGAAACCATCGATGATCATTTAGCCCTTAAAAGATGCACCAACTCCCCAATCCATACTGCGACCATTATAAATATCCGGATATCTAAATATTTTTACGTTTAAATGAAGATGCATAAGTAATATAAAAGCATCATGACTTTAAGAGGCGCCTTGAGAATTTGCCCTCCCTTATCTGTTAAATGTACTCGACTACTGCACAGACAGGTAAGGCTTGCTAGCAAGGACTGACTAGAGCTGTATGAGTTTCAGAAGAAAGAGCTATAATTAGTCAACCATTGTATGACCTATGCAGGAGCCATCTGATGACCTACAAGACTAAGCAAAAATTTTAGCACATCAAGTCATTTCCATTCAAATAGGTAACTGCGAGGTTAAAGAACAACCAGCTCCTCTCTCTCTCCCTTGCTATTATTTCCTGTTCTTTTTTACCCTGTTTCGCTTGCTGCTAACTCAGTTCATAAACGCGTAATGTTTAAGGCAAAACAATATATAAGCACTACGTAAATGTTACGAACGGGTAACGAGTGTGCTTGAATGTGTGTGTGTGACTGTGTGGTCCCTTAGAAATCATACATTCCGTGTCTTTATAAATCCTGTTTTTTTTTTGTTTTTTTGACAAAACAATTAAATTGAATAAATGAAAATACCAAAGACGTACTTCTTAATATCATATTTTTCGTCTTTAATGTGGAGCAAATAGGTCTTAAACAGACTCATTTATCAGTTATGTCACTGGATGTACAAGATACAGTTGCATAAATACATAACGGTCTTGTGCTTCCCGTATGTCTGATAAGTTTTTTGTTCACATATATGTCTGGTAAGTTACAGCGCTTTCAATTTAATGACGTGAAATAATTTTTTACACGTTTTATTATTATTATTATTATTATTATTATCGTTGTTGTTGTTGTTGATGATGTGACTGTTGTCGAAAAGCCATGTTATTGCTTCAGTATGTGGAATTTATTGATAACTTTGCTTGTTAAACTCCATATCTTATAATACTATGGGATAAAATTCTGAATAGGAAATGTAATACCAAAAGAGCTCATATACAGAGCTACATACAGAATCAATTTAGATATAAACAAAAAAGAACTATGACAAAATATCACGTAAAGAACAAGGTAAGTGCTGATGTGTGTGAATGTTTTCAGCGTGTCAATTTCCGTGCTAAATGGTTACTCTCAGTTTTATGTGTATTATAATATGCTTCAGATATGAAAACTGCATATTCAATTTTATGTAAATATACAACAATATATTCCAATTTTTGTGTATTTATCACGATTTGCCTAAAATCTAATATACGTGCCTTAAATAGGCTATGTAATTTGTAATTTTACGTGTGATATGCTTCATTTTCATTGTATTTTAATATTTACTTAATTTGATGATTCTTAAGTGGAACTGGAGGTCAGTCTGAGAGTCGCCTGTTCAGGGTTGGCTGCGATATAGCTCCTTACGCACTGAACGCGGTTAAAGATTACCTAAATGGTTTAATTAAAAATTAAGGTGCTGACCAAAGAATGGCCTGATGAACGAATGGTGCTCTTTTTCGGAGGGACGAGCGTGGACGATCAAAGCAATATGCACAGTTCTGGTGGGTAATTGATCTTAGAAAGGCAATCTGAGAGACTGGCATTCCTCCACTTTCTCCTATTAAACTGCTATAATCTATTATAAATATCATCAGTGGACGGTCAGGGAGCAGATGGCCGGTCACCCCTCGAAGATAGCCAACGTGGTATAGCCACAGAACTCGCAAGGCTATGTGCCAATTGTCTTTTGTACATGCAATTACCTCAAATTATGAAATGTAGTTTAGAGGAAAAGGTGCGTCGAGAGTAATGTTGCTCTGCATTCTATGTATAGACGCACACTGTTACAAATAAAAATGATAGATTATCTAATTATCTGACAATAACCATAGATTCTAGTAAATGTAATATATAATTGTAATGCATTTAGGTATATATACACACACACACACACATACACATATATGTATGCATGTGTATATATATATATGTGTGTGTGTGTGTGTATGTGTATGTGTATGTGTGTATGGGCCTCTAAGCGTTATTTTGCGGTGCAACTGCATGGAAAGCGCTTCATTTCAGAACTGCCTTTAAAATGAGCCAGAGTTGACGTATGAAGTCACGTGAGTGCATAACTCAATGCATTATTTTGGCATTTGGATGGAAAGGGCCTTGTCGTCTCGCGGCGGTGTTTCACCCAGTCACTAACTGAGCTATTAACAACTGCTTCATAATAACATACCAAATGGGATGAGATCGGGGTTTCGCAAACCGCTGATTTTAAAGAAGACATAATGCGGGTTCTTTAAAAGCTTAAGAAAACAGGCTGGGATTTATTCAAACACTTATAATATGTGTGGAGGCAATTCAAAAGTGCTTCATTTGATTGACCATTAATCTGGTGAGTTACTATTATCCAACGCAATGGTCACTCGAAAAACCGAAAATCTGTCAAATGAAGACCGTCATTCCGCATACCTCCCCTGTTTATTTCAAAGTTTAATAACATAGGCCTATTTCGCATTGCATGTTTCAGAGATGGGGGTATATTATGGTTTCAGCTTGTGTGTAGTTACAGACATTGGAACAAATATGCGCATGGGGTAATAATAACAGAACTTTATAATAAAGTTTGAGCTATCGTTTTATGACAAATCTTTTCGGATATTTGTGCGTTGTTGTATTAAAAGGAAGTTTAAAACAAAAAAAATGTCCATAGATTGTGTAGTATAAGTAGTTTATGTGTTTATGTAGGAATGATTACGCAATGAATTTTATCATTATATATTGCATAAATAATCGAATCTTCATTCATCTGCTAACATTTACAGACGAAGTTTAATTGATGTGCTAGGTTTGATGGTAACCATTGACTAAGACGGTCTAAAATCGCTCCATGCCCTTTTTTGAAGAAAAAAAAACCTGACTGATCACTTATTCTTTGCAAGGTTTCCCTTCCTTTTGTTCTACCTAATGTCAGCTTTGAGCGGTCGTAGGCTGTATTTTATAAGTTACTTATTTCTCTGAGCGCAGCTTCAACTCATTTGCGTGGTATCGGCACGGAAAATCAGCTGAGGGGACTTCATAACGAATTATGCCTGCAGTAAAGCATAGTCGCGCTGGATCTAGGCAAGCCAAATCGGGTTGTGAGTGTGTGGAGGCAATAAATAACTTTATAGCACTATAGGCCGCACAGCTGAGGAGGTCAGGGAATCCTCTGTTTGATTTATGTGTTTGGGTATCTGTCAGGACTTGAACGCACAAGTGCGCCGGACGTTTTATTTTACTTTAATAAGAGGCCTGTATGCAAAGTATGATAGACATTTCGTCCTACCGCATCTTAGCATTTAAATCTTCGATTTCTTGCATGTAGTCTATTTATATAGATGTGCATGTCTGTTTATGGGTGTGATTTTGTGTTTTCAATTGTATACATGAAAGTATAATATAGAGAGAAATGAATAGTATGCAGATGCATTTCGTTTGACATCATTCTGAAACCACTTTCAATATCTACTATATAATTTTTTTAGCAAAACACTGCTCATTTTCTAACTAGTGATTGTTGTCTTTCTTCCTTCCAAAATGCAAGTCTATAATAATACTTATAGCCTATTTGTTACTAATAATTCCAATAATGGTATTATTGTAAACACTAGATCACAAACTACGAGATGAAGGAGACTATTACAATTTATTTAGTATTTCAATCTATGGATTATTACAGTTATAACAACAGTGGATATAGACTATGGATATACGCTCCTCCATGAAAATGGGTTTGATTGTCTGTATTTTGCTTGAACAAATCACAATCTTCTGTCTTTAAATGGCAAATGGATGCTAAATACTCAGTATACAACTATTCGTTATTAATCATGTAGCGCATATTTAGCGAGAAATATGAGTTCGTTATATTTTAGTTACCTTATAACGTTTCTATGTGTCTTTTAATAACAAAATGCACACACACACACACACACACACAAATATATATATATGAAGCTTCTTACGAATGAATTACAATATAACGTTAAAAACCTTTTAAACGTAGTATCAGTGCATGTGGCCCACGTGAAATAAAAAGGCCATACACGTGAATTATAAGATACATTTTGAAGGAAAGATATATACTGGGAAATATATTCATTCAAAATAATCAAATAGTAATTTACCTGTAATTTCTTATGAGTGAAAAACATTCATAAATATGTATTTCGATTGACATGGTAGGTTTGCTTGCATTTATTAGAATTTTCAGTTTTCTCATTCGATTTAATGTTTTGGCCTTTTTCTCCCTAGACGATACAACTTATCAAGACGCTTTCTGATTGTATAATCTCTTGTCGTGATAAAGGACGCATAAGCGGTGAGTTATTTTACGTAAATTCCTTTCAAATACAGCTGCATACAAAACTTGAATTTTATTTTTAGTTGGCTTCTAAGTGTCTAAAACACATATGTCCATTGTTTATGCACAGGAGTATTTGCATTATTTCGTATAGTTGTTTATATAACAGCTTTCCTAACAGGAATTGCTCAACGAATTGTTTTATATAATTGTATGCAGTTATCTAAAGGTAAATACTAGCCCTACCTTAAATGGCACCTAATCATTGTATTTCCTTGACTAAGAATTCTATCTTTGCAGCATTCATTCCCGTAAAATTTCCTAACGTACTGAATAATTACTAGATTTGACATTTTTCAACGTCAATAGATTATCGTCTATCTAAATATTACAGAACTGCTATATTACAAACATTGCCCATGCATTACATAGATTATACCTGAAGCACAGACCATTATAAGAATCAATTCCTCATAAATCTGAACTTAAATGTAACGCAAGCACTCACCGGCAATTAAAACGTCTACCAGCATTATGCTATTTAAACGTAACTATAATTACACTTTTTTAACGATGAGAAAAAAAAAACATCGAAATTTCATGTTAAACTACATCCAAACGAACATGCTGCACTTTTATATAGATCTTACATCCCCACAATGGATTGCGATGACCCATCCTTAAGTCTGTTAACGCTTTTTCAGATTTAAAAAGGAATATCTTGAAATATCCGGTTCCAAAACATTTCAAATGAAGCTTTTATTATTTGGATAATGGATCGAAATAGTCAGCAAGAAACGGTAGTAAGACAGTAATCCAGAATGTGGGCTAAGGACTGTTTCCGTAAAATTAGTCGGCAGATTTTTCATAGTTCATCCCGAGTAGTCCCGTTTCTTTGACTCTGAAAAGCAAAACACAATTTTGATGTTGTCAGTAGTAGGGGTTCCTTTCCTTTTCCGATCTTTAGTTTTAGCTGCAAAGTCACTAACAATGCTAAAGAAAAAAGTTGCAAACACCTACATTTTTCTCCCCTGTTCTCCTCCTACGTCGGGTACGAGCCTTTCTATTGGAGTACCTACACGAAATGCATCTTTTTAAAGTTGCAGTTTACAGCTGCTACGTGTGGTCGAAGTCATAAATCTTGTGCGGCTATGAACGACAGGGGTAGTGTCCTGAATAACAAAATGGAGAAAGACGGGTGAGAGAGATAAGCAAAGTTAATGGGAGGACGAGGAACACCTTCATGCTATTCCCCGCATTTTCATTCGTTTCAGCTTTCGCTCCTTCATTTCCTTTTCTGTCTTTGAAATGAAGATTTACTGTTTTTGCCCTACAGGCAAAAATCAATTTTACGAAGTTTCTTATACCGTTTTATAGACGTCTTTGTGGTTCACATATCCATATCTGTTAAATATCACAGAATACTTTTGTCTCTTGTTTATACACCCCTCCCTCGCCTCTGTGGTCCGCCTGTTGTCTGTTCACCAAAACTTTTTTTTTCATGCTATGCCACGCATTAATTATGATAGGAGCCTTGTGTGTGTGTGGGGGGGGGAGTCTTGAAACATAAACAACACAGATAGTACAATGTTTCTACCGCTAGTCAATAGCGGGCCAGAGCAAGTAACGTGATATGCACTTGAGAGGGGAAACCTGAAGCTTTGCCTCCATACTAAATAACATTAGCATAGATTGACACTGAACTGTGAAACACGTGAATCAAAAATCACTGGCTTGCCATCGGAGGCCTCTGTCCACCACGTCTGCAATTAGCATAATTTTTCACTAGTGACGCTGTGTTTGATGGGGATTAACACTCCTGCCCGGTACTCCATACAGCCCCGGTATTTTAAAATTGCACAAAGGCCTTGTGTTGACAATACGACCGTTAGCCATCTCCATAAAATTATATGTAAGAGGAAATTTTCACTACGAAACGAGACTCTATTTGGATTATGTTGTTAAGCTTTGTGCTGTGAAAGAAGGGGGGAAATCTGAGGCCATTGTTATCAGCGAGCAGGGCGTACCAGTCGACGGGGCAGCCAGGATCTCACAGCCTGTCCATTTGCAGCCCCGAGCTTTCCTCAGATCTTTGATGCTAAACCGTCTCGCCTTTCCTAACGGAGGTAATCTGTACGAGAATAACTGCGAGTTTGGGAGTGGGCAGCCGCTACACAGATACATTTTTTTAATATTCGTCACGATTTCAAAGAACATAACTCCTGCTTATTGATTGCTGTGAAGCTGGATGTGAAAATATATTATGCCTACCCGTGCTTTCCTCGTCAGAGGCTAAGGTAAGCTGGACTGAAATAGGCTATCAGTTTGTGAATGGCGGAGTGTATGTCCCAGTGATTTATGACCATATGACTCCAATCGCGGTTCAAGAAGAGTTCACAATGCTTTAAGCTTCCTTCCTCACAGCTACTCCTTTTCTTTTTCTTCTCATCTCTGTAAAACGAACTTATTTGAATCCTAGCTTTTAGCTGCAAAGAACGAGGACAAATGTTTTTAGCATATTTTTTAAATCGCTAACCGTGTGCTGAGGTCCCGGACAGAGCTTTCATTATAAATTAGATCATTTTACAACTACGATCTTCTTTCAGTTTGTGCCTGTTTGTGTCTCACTCTGGAATGTGTTTAAATTTGAATTTAAATAATTTACAGAGGTCTCTGGGCTTTATGACGTTCGATTTGCTGAAGACCTCATGATTTTGGGTCAGAAATACTAACAGGATTGCTATGATTTCGCATCGTATTGAAACCTTTGAAAACAATATGTTAATTCCACACACACACGTATGTGTGTGCGTGTGTGTAGTTTTGACAATGCCATAAGCTAAATTCCGTTTTCAAGTCTTCATCGCTGCTGACGGTGCAGTTGTACGGTATACGGATTATGTTTCACGTCGTAATTGTGTTAAAGAAATGTACAGGAAACTTTGATAGCGTTACGGTAACAAGCAGGCCGAAGGGGTCTGTTTTCAGGTTAATTGCAACACGATATAATTTAACATTTATTATTCCTGCTGTGATTTTTCTACAAATCCTTGGAGTAAATAATTAGGATTCCAGCCGTCTACAGGAAAGATAAATGACCGACATTTGTGACGTGATGGGAGTTGATATACAAAAGCTCTAGGTTCCCCGACAAGCAGAGATATGACTCGCTTTATTTCATTTACATTGATACAATGATTTTTTGCTCTACTTTTTTATTTTATTAACAAAAATCAACTATGACGTACATTATGTTTCAATGTCATGTGCACTGTAAAATTAATCTTAGCTACATCACGCCACTCGGACACAATGCTGTTTAAGAGTTTCTTTTGTTCTGAAATTTATTAATTTGGAGTTTTCTTGTACTGAACAGCTTATTTTGGAATTTACGTAGCCATGTTGACATCTTGTTGATTTATTGAAAACAAATTTGCTTTATAATTTATTTGTATGCTGTCTTGATTACCTATCTGATATTTTAAACAGAACCTAAGCGAATCTCGAAGAAATGTAATATGGATTTTATGTTAAATGGCATTATTTCCAAAAACATTAAATGAAATCAATGCAGTTGTGTTTTGTCTGTTTAATTAATAATGATTTAATGCAGACCGTTAAGTGTGCCAGAACATTTAGATTTTTGAGACATCATGGTAACTTAAAAAAGAAAGATTTTGTTAAATACAACCATAACTTTACATTTTCTGTACAAATCGATTGTATTTTCAGACCAGCAAAGTGAATATCATTATAAATCTTGAGATTTCACTTTCAAAGACAGAGAGTTTCAGATAAAACCATGAAATGTGACCTCTCTGTGGTCCAAAATGAAATGTAGTTGCAGAGACGCATCACACCTGATCAGTAAGCTATCGGAACCACACCTAGTTTTTTAATGCTTTCTGTTTCGGCCAAATGACCCTCGTGCGTCAGAATCCATGGATGATACGTCTCCCAGTATTCAATTTTCTTTGGCGTTTAAAAATCCTCAAACATAAACGAGAAGAGGCACAACTGCAGTTTCCTGGTGTTTAATATAACCGAAAATTATTTTTGCGACTAAATAGTCGAATAAACACAAAGATTCACTCACAGCAAAACGATTAACTACATAACATTTTGGCAAGTAACAATTTATATGTTTTTGCATAACGTTCTTCAGGCTGTGTCTCAGTGTGTAGCATTTGCATGAATTACTATAATAAAATCTCTTAGTATTTTTTTTACTATTTTATAAGGACACTACTCACCAATAATGAGTATTTCTTGAGTTAATGTTTTTTTTTATTTTATTTTTTTTAGAAAATATTACATAAAGAGAACAAAACTTGAATCAATATGTGGTACAATACCCAAAATACTGTTTTCCTATCATTTTGCCATTACATGTAATGCTATTTAATTCTGGGAAACAACGTATTCTCATACTAAAATAACAGCGCAATCATTTATATTTTACACGAAAAAAATATACGAATGAAAAAAGAGAGTAAAACCAGAATGCATGTAAATAGGTAAAGAAATAATCAAACCAAATTATACAAATTAAATATGTGGAAATTGCACTTTCAGATAAATCACGTTTATTTGTTCGTGATGGTTAGTACACTTTGCTCTTCAATTTTGTAAGCGGTTGCGGGGAAGGAGCAGAAAATTAACGTAGCTCCATCTAACAATGTAAGCCGCATTTGGAAACTCGCTATTCATGTCATGACGCTTTTCAGTGGTGAAGATGGATTTATGCCTGAGCTTCTCTTATTTGATTCTTATAACCCTTCAGGTCAGCTTCCAAGAGGCAATTGGAAAGAGACTGTCACGTGACCTCTGGTGCCAATGTTCTTCCAGAAGGTCGTCAAGACCTTGGTAGCTGGTGAAAATATTTTCGGAAATGCAGAAAACGTCTTATTACGACAACTCTACACTTTTCGGAGGCTACTCGTACCAAGCCAACGGGTTTGGTTATGATGCCGCGCAACCAGTATACCAGTCCTCAGGGCACTTGGAGAGCGACTACCAGAGATCCGCCTGTTCTCTCCAGTCCCTTGGTAACAGCACCCCACAGCAGCACACGAAGACGAAAGAAATCAATGGGAGCTGCATGCGCCACAGTCTACCACCTGAACATCATCAAGCACCCCCAGTCTCCCCTCCCCAGAATCCATCCAACAGTACCAACAGCAGTACAACGCAACAGCCGGCTAGCAGCAGCAGCAGCAACGCAAAGGCAGCCCCCACCAAGTCCCCCACCCTCCCTCCCAACGCCACACTCGCCAAACAGATCTTTCCTTGGATGAAAGAGTCAAGGCAGAACTCTAAACAGAAAAACAGCTCCCCGTGCGCAACTACAGCTAACGGTGTGTCTCCGATTGCTTCGTTCATTTGCTGTGTTTGTAGGTGTACACCACCGAATGTCATTTTGAAACAGAAACACTGATATTGACCGTACTTATTTTAAACACAGAAAAATGCAAGGAGATTTTGCACATTGCACACAATGCCTTGCTCCCAAAAGGCGCAAGGAACAATTAGATGAAATCATTAAAGATATAAATTCACCGAAAATAAAATTTTTAAAGAGCCGTTACATTTTGGTTGTAGTGCTGGGTCAATATTTGTAAATCGTCAGAACTACTACGTTCTACTAAAAAACTGCTGTTATTTGTTTTAACATTTTCTAGTTTTCGCTGAAATGTGTCAAGGCCAGTAAAATTCTGAAATATAATTGTCGCATTATGATTTAAAATGTTCGGACAGTTTTAATAGGCTTTACCTATTAAAACTAATTAAGCTGCTGATCATAAGTGTATCTATTCTCAGTACTACGGCGGCTGATGCAATTTAAATATACCAGGTCAGTGTTGAGCTCAGTGCTCTTAATAAATGCCAGTTAGGAAACAGAAAGGACTAATATAAAGGGGTTAAGTTTCCATGGTTTATTAGTAAATGGTGCATTCAATTTTTGAAGTTAGTAATTATGTTTCATTTCATTTCCACCCAGTGGAGAGCTGCAGTGGTGAGAAAAGCCCTCCGGGTTCGGCGGCTTCCAAAAGAGCGCGCACAGCCTACACGAGCGCGCAGCTGGTGGAGCTGGAGAAGGAATTCCACTTCAATCGGTACCTGTGCCGGCCGCGGCGCGTGGAGATGGCCAACTTACTCAATCTCAGTGAGCGGCAGATTAAAATATGGTTCCAAAACCGAAGAATGAAGTACAAAAAGGATCAAAAATTGAAGGGAATGGGCTCCTCCTCTGGTGGTGCGTCTCCGACTGGAAGCCCCCCCCTCCCCATGCAATCATCTGCTGGTTTTATGAACCCCATGCATTCAATGAGTGGTACCTTTGAGGACACCTCTCCACCATCATTCAATAAGCCTCATCAGAATTCTTATGCCATGTCAACAGCCTACCAAACCCCTATGAAACCATGTCCTTCTCAACAGAAGTATGGCAATACCGCACCAGAATATGACCCTCATGGTCTACAGGGTAACGGTGGTAATTATGGGACTCCGAATATTCAGGGTAGCCCTGTGTATGTTGGAGGAAACTATATGGATTCAATTCCCACATCAGGGCCATCTCTATATGGTCTCAATCACCTGCCACATCACCAGTCTAATAATATTGACTACAATGGTGCAGCACAGATGCCAAGTAACCAGCATCATGGACCATGTGACTCCCACCCAACATACACAGACCTTTCAGCGCACCATCCTTCTCAGGGTAGAATCCAGGAGGCTCCCAAGCTAACGCATCTGTAGCAGGTTTGGAAAAGAAATTATATTAATACATGGGGCGCTGCAACGGGATTTATCAAATGATCCAGTGGTTTCGTATAGTGTCTAAATATGTCCCTGTTGATGTTGCCATATTTTTGTTCTAAGTGATATTAATCGTAAATTTAATTGCATTTAAAATTTTTGCTGCCAACCCCTATTAAGGCCCACTTAGAATTATGACAAAAGTCGAAAGTGGTGAAGTATCCCACAGTATATATTTTTTTTTTTTACATAACCTACTTGCGTTGGGCCATTTTGATAAATGAATCTGGTTTATTACTCTGCACAACTTACAAGCACGTATGAAAATGTGTAATAGTCTAGAGTTTTTAAAATTTGATTTAAAAATGTTTTATATATATATATATACATATATATGTATGTATATATATACACACACACACATACAAACACACACACACACAAAACTATTCTGCTTATTGCAGAAAACCACTGGATTATTTTAGTTTACTTTCCCTTTCATATTACCTCTTTAACTAAACCTATCACCTTAACTGACCAACCTGCAGTAAACGCATTAACTCTTCTGTGCCAATACAAGGGGGGAAAGGTCATGTGTTCTCTAACATTACTGAAAGCCCACCACTTCTTGTTCATGCTGTGGGGTCGCTATCTGTAAATGTTGGCATCCAGAAAATGTCGATAAATTCTGGAAATATTTGCCTTGTCTTAAGCACAGTATTTGCGTTAGACTCCAAATATGTACTACCTTCATTTCTCCCTTTATCTGAAGCATATTCTCTCAATTTTTCACACATTAGATCATTCTTCTCTAAAGTTCATTTATAAAAGCCCATCTCCTTTCCTTTCTTGACCTAACGTGAAAACAGGGTATATTTGAACAAAATGTATGACCGAGATATCGAGCTTAAGTGATGGCTTCCAGAAGTTCACTAAAGCTTTCTTGTCTGGGCATCATTGTTGCACTTAGAGTTTACATTTTAAAGGGTAGATAAAAATATTTTGAAATGGAAGAGCCCAAGCAGCTCAATCGTGGGTGTCTTCTTATGTGTTAGAGTGAGCATTCATAAATATATATTTATTTGTTATAGCCAATATTTCTTTTTTATTATTTATCCCCTCAATATTATGTATTTATAACAAGAAAGTGTACTTTTTTAGTATTTACCTGTTATAAAAGATGTGTTATTGTCATTGTAAGCACATTTATTTTAGTTATTGTATTTTAGAAATTAGTAGTTTATGTTATTCTTGTACATAAAAAATAATGTATTGGGTTTTGCTGGAGGCATGAGGACGGGATCAGACTGACTGTTACTGCATAGTCGAGAATTAGCTAAAACTCTGTTTGAGAGCCTTTGTTCTTGGTAGATACATTTATTTCCTTGCTAAGAGTTGTCTGTGGAACAATTCTTAAATAAAAATTTCTGTTATGCAGTTCCGTTGGTCTTTTAAACGCCACAAGTGAGAATACGTAATAATTCTCCACACCACCACTGTCCTCTTTATACACGGAGACCCACTGAATTACGCACAAAGTATTATAAAAAGGGATATACTCGTTGTTTCTCAATCTAACTCTTCCATCGGAGCATGCGCTCTTTAAGTGTTCTTGCTAGTGCTTTCAGTCAGACCAGTCCCAGTAAGCATCGAATGCCTCCGCTGTCGTCTGCAGGTCACGTGGTATCATGCCATTGTAGGCTCACGGGTTCATCTGGAATATATACAAAGAAAATACATTCAGACCTCCCAGTTTATGAATCTTAAAGTTAAATGCTGGGATTTCATAAAATTTATTAATTCAAGGGTGGTTATGTTCTAAAGCAAGTTTGTATTACAAATGAAAAACAGCTGTACAACGAAGTATGCTAATGGTGGTTACATTATATATAATTAATGTATCAATAGAACATTTTGGCTGTTTTAGTTATAATCAAACTGGGTATTTAATTATCTGCATCTCTGTGTTCCTTGGACATTTTATACTAATGGCTTATACACGTTGCATCTCATATTCTAGATGCACAGTAATATATTTCCTTGGTTTAAAGATGAATCCTTTAAGTGTTGCTTTTATGTGCTTTACAGTTGTACCAACGTATATCCCTAGGAAAACAATAATAAGGGAACCGCCAAAAGTGATGATTTGGAGTGGTGGCGCAATCAAAGCCAACTGACCAAACTATAACAAAGACAACGGATCTGTATATTCTGCCACATATTTTGTCGAAGTCATTTCATTTAAGTGTTCAGCCAATTTATACACGTATGTTTATATCATTATATAAAATCAAGATCTTTTATAGCGTTATACACCTAAGCATCAGTGCAATTGGACAGACAAAACTAATTTCCAAGTTATACCTAATTTTAGCAATGTAACACACTACTACTGCTACTACTACTACTACTACTAATAATAATAGTAATAATAATAATAGTAATAATAATAATAATAATAATAATAATAATAATTGCCAAACATGTCAGGAGAAGACGATCTCCCTGATATTCTTTTGCTTCATCTTGTTTCACGGTTCCCTTGAATGTAGCCGGCACTTGCTTTGTGCCTCTTTAAAATGCGTCTAACACCCACACACATGTTCTGATCTCCTTTACGAGAAATCGCGCAATTGCACAGTTTCTCCAGGCGATTAAATACACGGAACAGCCAATTCAGTTTCCTACAAATACGCGACATACATACCTTGTGATGTATAAATATGCGCTGTTACACCTCTTGGGTAACATTTACTTTGCAGAAACAAAGATCTCGCTCCATGAGGCAGGAGAGAGGGTTTTCTTTGTTTTGAACAGGAGGTACAGAGATACATTCTTGAGGGTGGTTGCTGCGTTAGCTGTCAAGCGCTTTGCCGAGGAAAAGATTGATCACTGCCATTATAGCATTTCGTTTCTAAAAATATCTCTCTAACTACTTCTGAAAATTTCTAACAGCTACTCACATAATCCGTATTTACATACAATTCACTGTTTTCCTTTCCAATAGCTGATCTAAATAAAAGTGCCTGATTATGTCTGGGTCGCAAACATTTGAAATTAGATCAGTGCATAGACCACTATTCGTACCGTATGTAAATAAATTGTTTTCAATTAAAACAATTTTCCGAATAACTGTGCTATTTATTTGAGCAACCTAATGAATTATACAATCAGACACATTTAACCGACATCAATATACTGCAAACCAGAAGACAACGTCGTATGCCTCTGATAATCATTTGAAGAGATTTAATTAAAAACCCCTGCCACAAGGGCTCGGTGCAAAATGTTACAATATTATAATGTTATATACTGTTTTCAGATAAATGGCTGTTGATCTTTCAAGAATTTAAGACGACAAAAAGACCAGCAGCTTTTGCTGTACAGTGCCAGTCATTTCTGCGATCATTTTTGGTAATGAATTACTGAAGAAGAGAGAGATCTATCCATTTTTAATTGAGCATCAGTAAATTTTCACATTACGTTTAGAGACAGACAAAACCAAATATTTTACTGACGTTTACCTCCCTTCTTCCCCATAGGTACACATTTAATATTCTGTGTTTTCGGGAATTTGAGAAAATAATGCTTTCCTTTTCCACCAGGCCCTGAATTACCATTGGTTGTTTTGACCATGTGACCAGGAATTGGCTGTAATTTCGCCCTTGTCTCCAGTTTAGAAGACCAAGGTCCCCATACGCCTGTAATATCACTATTAAACACAATTATTGAAGCCTACTAATAATCCGTAATCGGGACAATTGCAGCTTTAAAATAGTTTTATTTGAATACCTCACTATTGTTTTCATCAGAAGAAGCTATGAATTTTGAATTTGAGAGGGAAATCGGGTTCATAAACAGCCAGCCTTCCCTTGCAGAGTGCCTGACGTCTTTTCCCGCTGTACTGGAGTCATTTCAAACTTCATCAATCAAGGACTCGACATTAATTCCTCCTCCTTTTGAGCACACCATCCCAAGCCTGAATCCTTGCTCTAGCAGCCAGGCACGACCGAGAAGCCAAAAAAGAATTTCAAATGGCCTCCTCCTCCGGACCCCGCCACCGCAAGGCCATGCACCGCCGACGAGCAACGGCTCGCTGGCACCCGAGTTTCCATGGATGAAGGAGAAGAAATCCTCGAAAAAGAGCCAGCAACAGGGACAAGCCATTGCCGCCTCCTCCCCACCTTCAGCTTCCTCCGGCTTTGTAGTCTCGGGGCTGGAATCTCCAGGTTAGTACATGAGTTTTGTTGCAGACACGGTTTGCCTGCGGATTTTCGTGTTTTATGACATTTCGCTGCAAGGTTGCACGCTTCCTGTCTTTTCCTTTTCTGAATCTAACACAGACTGTGCATTAAATTCGTAAGCAATAATAATTGTTTGCGTTTTAATTTACAAAGCAGTAATATTTGAAATATTATCCGGTTATAAATCATAGCTGAAAATGGATTATCTAATTGTTTACCTACACAAGGCAGATGTCTATTAAATTCGTCTTCGTTTTAGAGTAAAGTATGTTTTATTAATGTCATTTTCGCACAGTAGCCTATGTGCTTGTGCTCTACAAAACGACTAGTTTAAGAACGTGATCATTATTCTGTGAATCCAGACATTTCTATAAATGACAAACATAGCCACGTCGTATAACTGACAAGCAAACGCGTAACGTACATAGGCTTCTAAAATGCGGTTTCGGTCTTTATGAGATATTTATTATTATTACCACTCTAAGGCATGAAGTGGCCATATTAGAGGTATTAAATTTCACAGTGTCTTACTCAGTAAGGCTTGAAAAATGCAATAAACATAGCTGGAATAATAATCTGGTCGCATAAAAGAAAAAAAAATGTGTGTAAATTAGAATAGCCACAATTCCAGTATTTTTCCCAAGGACATTTACTGTGAACATTTATTACTATATATATTTCTTACGCATTATATTCTCTTTGGTGTTGCTTCAATTGCAGAGTCTGCAAGCGGACAGGATAACGGAAATAACTCAAGACGACTAAGGACAGCCTACACAAACACGCAGCTTTTGGAGCTGGAGAAGGAATTTCACTTCAACAAATATCTATGCCGTCCTCGAAGGGTGGAGATCGCCGCTTTACTGGATCTTACTGAAAGACAAGTTAAAGTTTGGTTCCAGAACCGGAGAATGAAGCACAAGCGGCAAACAACCCATTACAAAGACGGCCAAGAAAGCGAAAACGGTGGTTTCGAATCTTTGGAGGGTGCGGATGCCGCGTCCCCCTTCTCAAATCAGTTTATAGATTCATCAGTGTCTGCAAGCTTGGAAAAAGAGCCTTCTTCGTACCCTAACAGCAATGACAATAACCAGCCCACTCCCGAGAAGACACAGCCAACCAGCCGGAAGGCTCCATCTTCCCCCGACAAAACCGCAAGATCTCCACTCTACCCGACGCCCACTGCAGTTAACCTTCCAACAATGGGTGATAGATCTCCATCTGGGCCAGATAATTCATTTTCAGAGTCTCGTGATGCCGCCCAGCTCTCCGATTTGAATTTCTATTCTTCCGATTCCTGTCTTCAAATTTCGGATGCGCTATCGCCTAGCTTGCAGAGCTCACTCGACAGCCCGGTAGATTTTTCTGAAGAGGACTTTGACTTGTTCACGAGCACTCTCTGTACAATAGATTTGCAGCATCTACAGTTCTAACGTAAATGTAAGGTGCAAAAGAGGATAGTCATTTCCCAGAATTAATAATTATATCACGTTATTTCTTTGGAGTTGTTTTGTACATGTATTTCTGGAAAGAATAGCCAGACTGTTTAAATATTTTAAGAATTTACTCGCATTCGATGATCGAAGCGATTGTTCATCCACATGTACCATTTTATTGTATTCCAGCCAGGACCTACCTGTCCAAATATGAGGTATTTAATTGATTTCATTTTATCGTCAAGTTAAAGGTAATTTAGGATTATGATAGACAATGTGCGGAAATGGTCAGTATAGCCTAAACTCAATCGTCTAAATCTCAGGAATTGTTGGATAGATTATTCTTAGAAATTCTTACGAGAAGGGTTTCCTCCCTCTTAAGTTTTAGAATTAGTTTATTTATTGAGATTCTTTAATAGTAAATGGAAATTATTTATTGTACATTATTTTCATAGGTGAAATAAAGAATTTATAAGATTAAGTGTGTGTTTTAATTCTCAAAAATATTTAAATGAACAGTAGATTTTACGTCGTTTCATTGCAATTATTTTTAAACTCAACCACCGCTATTGATTTGTAATAAAAACCCGAAACGTCTACTTAAGAATGGTAATACAACTTATTGCTTAAAGTAAACCGATCGATGAAATGGTGTATATGAATTCCTTTGAATATTAATGCAATAACGTTATTCAAAAATGTACACAACGACTCCAATAGACTTGTAGTGGGATTTGGATTCGTTACATTATGATATTTGCTATTATTTTTAAATCATAAAACGTATTTTTAAATTACCTGTGAATTTAAGTATATCGGTTTTAAAATCTTTTATTTTAAGTTTAATTTTAAATAATCATACTGTCCATATTCCTAAATACATATTTTGAAGTCATTTGAATACCACGTTCAATTCCGGATTAAATATTGATAGTATAAAAAACAGGTTGCCCATTCTACATAAAATAATTATGTTGTGCGATCCCCTGCGAATATGTTCTTACGTGCGAAGTTTTAAGTGTCATACCAAAAGCATTTTCGTCAGAAGTGCACAATTCATATATCAAATTCCTTTACAAATGGAAAGGGTCAGTCGAGGACGCAACTGCCATAACACAGAAATAAATCATGGAGCGTCTTTGTTACTATTGCCTATTTGGAACGAAACAAATTCAGACGACGTTCAGCTGAGTTACTATTAAAGCGGTCACGGAAAGCGTGTTGTCTAACAGATGTTATGGTTGCTGTCGTCTTTATTTAAAATGGCGCTGGGACCACGATGGGCGATATGAACAAAAAGTGGGCAGCCATTATGCTACAATGTGTAGAGAAAGGGGTTTAGAAGCAATAGAATTTAAGAAGTAGACCTTGTTGGGCCCAGAATGACCAGAATTTCAAAGTCTTTATTGTGCAACATATGTTGCAATGTTGAATGACAATACAGTCGATTAATTAAATATGTTGGTAGATTTATGCAATGTCTTAATGATTTTGTCCATAGATCATATTTATACAGTTGCATAATCATATTTTGATTACTGAATAACTAGTCCCTACCATATGATGTTTGAAAATAACATAATTAACAATAATTTAAATGGATATATTTTATGTAAGTATAGACAACAATAATGCACAGCTATTGAATGGGAAGCATTGATTAATATTATGATTTGTGCTATAGGAAGATGATATTTATGAGGTACAACAGTACAGCACAGGACACTTGCTGTGCTGGATAAATATATTATTCTTCACAGGAATATGCTGGGCAAATGAATTTATTCTGGAGATTCTTGTCTTACCAAACACGAGATACAGTTTAGGTGTTTTGCATTAGTGAAAGAAATCGAGAGAAAGTAAAAGAGCGGACAAGTGATGTGCATTTGGGAGCAAATGCCTTCAAACATTGGAGGAAGACTAATTAATGATGGGTGAATCGGCTAAGTTCAGTCCCACAAAACCACTGACATGTTATCAATAGAAACATTCTAGGCCATTCCTATTGTCAGTGACAGATACAAATCAATACAAGTCCAATGAACCCAAATGAAGTGACCAAAGAATTTGATTAACTCAATTTCTGTTAGATTGTTGAACATCATAGTGTAAAAGAAGTCTAAAAATTAAGTTTATTTTTATGACATAGACCACCCACATCTGCCAGAGATTTCAGATAAAAAATGTAGACTTCTTATATTCAACATTGCTTATCTTTTCTTTGAACTGATGCAAAGAGTAGAAAAAAGATTTAACAGCACAAGATCCATGATTATTTTTCTACATTTGCAAGATTAGGTTCAGTCTGAGTATGTATGAAACTATGATCTGTTTTTTTCTGTCAAATACACAAGCATCCACTGTACATGTGCAGTGCTTTTTCCATGAACTGATTTTCAGATTTTGGACAAAGTAACATATTTGTTTAAATTTCTACATATGACGTATGTATGTATGTGTTTAAGTAATATGCTTGAGACATTCATATAATTTTCACAAGATAATTTACTGTAAACATATGAAATGCCATGCTACTCTTTAAAGCTAAAGCTAAAGGCTTGTTCATTCACTGGGAATGAAAACATTGGAAACAGCAAACACTAAAGTAAAACAGTCATTTGAACAAAAAGAGCACTACTTCCAACAGAACACAAATATTCCGGGAAGTGATTTTACAGTTAAAAATGACAGCTCAATAGCAATTCTTAACATACAATATGAGGAGTTTAAGTGTTTTCTCATTAGGGCATAATAGCTTGCATTTACAAAAAATGTACCACTATGTAAAATTGAACCAACAAAATCTCATGGTATCAGTGTGAACAATTAAATAATATATCTTAATTATCAGGATACAGAAAAAAAAACAAATTTGAGAAATGTTGGTTGAGTTTAGTGGCTTTGTAAATATGAATGGTTAATGCATGAATAGTTGTTTGTAGATCAGGCCTTTTGGACAATTGCTCTGCTTATGACTTATGTTGGTGACACAGGTGGCATAATTGTAGGGCAGACATTTTTGTTCACTGGAAACCTTACCTGCCTCTGTGCCCAGAAGGCAAGAAATACAAGGGTATCAGCTTTCTATTAAGGAAATAATCATCAAAGTTGGGCTTATGCATAGGCTAATCTGCACTGTAGCTGGGCTATTGAGCTGGGCTGTAGCCCAGGGCCCCAGATTGTAGGTGGCCCCATGTTTTTCTGGTTGTTACAGTAGCATTTTATGCTGCAGGTAGAGACCCAACAATGACTTTAACGCAGGGCCCCCCCTACTCTCCTAGATTCAGTGCTGATCATCATGTATACCTGGAAATTAGTGATAAGATTGGAATAAATGTGTCACTTTAGTCACTGTATTTTGGTCAGGTGGCTGTGCTTGTGTTTGGGCTTCAGGGCAGTCACCTGCACTTTATTTCTGTGGATGCTACTGTGTCATGAGAAATGAGAAGGTGTCAGAATAAAGAGCCTCTGGTGGAAAAGATGAGATGTGTGAGCAGCAATCCAGAATAGAAAGCTTACTAAGCACTGAACCAGAAAAGGGCTTTGGGACTGCAGGCAAACTCTTGAAATATGTATAATGAAGTAGTACAGTGACAGGACATTTATATGTGATTTGATATTTGGGACAAACATTTATTTTTAATAAAATACTCTCATATATAGCCCTTTTAGAATAAAATATTCAGAAAATGTTCAATATTACTGAAGAACAATTATGTGAAAAAAGGCAAGATGCAGCAAGAAAGAACTTCATGATAATACATCTGCAAACATTTTGTTGTGATTACAAAGTCTTTCATACTAATAAATTCCATAAAGCAAATGCAGTATCTTTACAACAATGGTTGATCACTGCAACAAGCAGTGGGCTGTGAAGAATCCGTAGATGACATTAAATGTTCTTAGAGGCAAACATGAAAGGTTTGCAGCGACAATTATTTAGCCTTTTTGAACTATTTTAAAAAGGAAATTGCTGGGGATGTAACAGTTCATTTCTAGATACAACTTAACAAAGAACAAAGAATGTAAATTGAATGTTTTTTTGCATTGAAATTAAAGAGCACAGCCCCCTATCTGCCCCTAGTTATAGGTGCAGGTGGAGTTATTGAATAGAGGGCTTCTGTATTATATATAATATCATAGCCTTAAACCAGCAGTTTGTGCTCCAGTCCTACATGAAATATGTCCTGAGTGTTACATAAAATTGCAGTAAATGACAGTTAAACATCCTGTTAAATATCTACTGTGTTAGAATCTCTCTGTTTCTAGGACAGATCATTATAATGTTGCCAATGCTATTCCTGTTATAGGTGTGGAGTATTACAGCATTTGAGATAGCTGAGGTCATGGTCCTGTTTTCTTTTACTAATAGTAGGACAATGCCACCCTAGTTCCTCTGAAACTCTGTGTCATCAGCCATCAGAAGGTTAATTTTATGTCAAGTTGTCAGTGGTCATCCTATATTCTTATTGACATATTTCTGCTTTGTGAAAGTATTGCAAAAATCTATTCTCTACAGTTTTCCTTATAATGAAAAATCAAACAAACCAGTCTCTCCCTATAAGAAATTGATTAATATCATATCATTGATGCTTAATAGTAGTTTTTCCATTTTTCAATATATTATTAACACGGTTGATTCCTGCAATACTTTTCTTTACTTTTTTCTAATTATAGGTGCAGTTGGAGTTATTGCACGCAGGGCTACTGTAATGTATATATTGTCATGGCAGTACTTGCAGTACTTTCTGATCACAGAGTTGATGTTGCTACTCTGAAGATTCAGCTTAGGTCCAGTGGATTACCACCTACTAGGAGAATGAGGTTGGACTTCCAAGATCAGATTCCAAGATCAGGCTATTTCTAATGAGTTTTCACACTGTCTATATGAGGAACTTGCAGGCTTGGGGGCAACTACTGATTCTAATGTGATTTGGGAGACCTTCTGTGACAAGACCCTGAAGGTGGCTGAGGGTTGTGTTGGTGTGGCCGGTGTTTTCAGAAGGAGGTGCTTCATTTTGCAGGGCACCCTGGATATTATCGAGAGGTGTCGTAGTGCACACTTGATGGCAACTCCAGTCTTTACCAGGCGAAGGACAGCTGTGAGGGCTCTGAGGGCAGATAAGGAGGCATTTGTTAGGGGAATCTGTGAGAAAGTGACACATCATCTATGGTCTAGCAACCCATGTCCTGTTTTCAGAGGAATCGGAGCATTACGTACATCCAAATCTTTTCCTCGGAGAATTGCAATCAGGGCGGGTGATGGAACGGTCCTTACGGATGACACTGCAGTTGTGACCCACTGGGCCAGCTACTTTGAGCAGTTATTTAAAGCTGATCGTCTGGCAAGGATGTTGGACATCTCTGGGTCTCTAGTTCTTGAGGCTGTTAAAACTGGACTTGATGCCCCTGTCTGGAAAGGGAAGGGTGACCGTCTTGATTGCGGTAACTGCAGGGGGATAACACTGCTCTCAGTGCCAGTTCAGGTCCTTGCTAGGGTCAAACTCAACAGTATCCGTGATCACTTGCTGACTTACTAGCGACCAGAGCAGTCTGGTATTATGCCTAAGAAGTCTATCATTGACCACATCCTGACACTGAGGGTTCTCATCCAGTGAAAACATGAATATCAACAGAGTTTCTTTGCAACTTTTGTCGATTTATGTAAAGTGTTTGACTCAGTTGATCGAATCACCTCATGAGACATTTTGAGATTGTGGAATCCCCCAAAGTTGCTGGATAGCGTGACCCGTCTGTACACTGGTACTGTGGGTGCTGTGCAGAGAGGAGACTGAACATCTGAGTTCTTCCCAGTTGATTCTGGGGTTCGTCAGGGGTGTGTTCTTGTTCTTACTCTGTTCAGTGCTTACATGGACTGGGTCCTCGGTAGGGTTGTGGGGTCCAGTGGCAGTGGGGCATCTGTTGGTGAAGAAAGATTAGCTGATCTTGACTTTGCTGTGATCGGGGCTCTCGAGAGACTGAATGAGGAGTGTCTGTGCTTGCGAGTGTCCTGGATACAAACCAAGAACCAGGCCTTTAATGACCTCTTGGGCACAGCTATCAGCAGTGTGTCTATGGAGAGAATGTCGACCGCGTTGAAAGGTTCACGTACCTCAGCAGCTACATTCATGTCTCTGGTGACTTTTCCTATGAAGTCAGCAGATGGATTGGGAGGGCATGGGGGGTCATGAGGTCTCTGGAAAGGGGTGTGTGGTGCTCCCAATATCTTTGTAAGAGGATGAAGGTGAAAGCCTTTAGCGTCCTCGTGCTCTCTGTATTGCTGTATGGCTGCAAGACATGGATGCTATCCAGTGTCCTGAGAGAAAGACTAAATTGCTTCGGTACTGAGTCTCTTCAGAAAATCCTTGGGTACTGCTGGTTTGACTTTGTGCTGAATGACCGGTTGTGCAGGGAGGTCCAATACAGCCACATTGCCTGCATTGTGCAAGAGTGCCTGTTGTGGCATTGGGTCCATTTGGTGCGATTCCCTGAGGGTGATCCGGCTCGCAGGATCCTCATTGCCGAGGACCTAAGTGGCTAGACCAGGCCAAGGGGACGCCCACGTGACACCCTGGCTGCGGCAGACACACGGCCATTCCCGGAGGGTAGTACTAGAATACATGCCGGCTGGAGGGGGTCACCAACCAGGGTCTAGAGGTGTTTTATTGTGTGGTGGGTGGGGCAATGCAATGTACCAATATATGCTCCCCAACCTGACTTGACCTGAAATATATTATAGCCAAGATTCACCATGATAAAGAAATATAATAATTTAGTCACTTAGAATTTTGAATAGATCAAAGCTGTAATTTGGAATATAAGAGAAGCAATTAATTAAAAGAGCTGATTGCATATCAGACTCGAATGTTTTATAGAATGTGTGCAAAGAACTGTAAAATTCTTATTTGTTTGCATCCATCAGACTATACTGGCAATAAAAACTATACTATAAAAGCAACAGTAAATGTCAGTAAGCAGTCAACAAATAGCAACAAATATCACTGTAAACCGTCCTGGTCATAGCTGATGTGAGCATCACCACCGGTGACTCCAATCCGAGGCAACAAATATCATCACTGTAAACAGTCCTGGTTATAGCTAATGTGAGCATCACCACCGGTGTCTCCAGTTTGAGGCAACAAATATCATCACTGTAAACAGTCCTGGTTAAAGCTGATGTGAGCATCACCACCGGTGCCTCCAGTCTGAGGCAACAAATATCATCACTGTAAACAGTCCTGGTTATAACTGATGTGAGCATCACCACCGGTGCCTCCAGTTTGGGGCAACAAATATCACTGTAAACAGTCCTGGTTATAGCTGATGTGAGCAACACCACCGGTGCCTCCAGTTTGAGGCAACAAATATCACTGTAAACATTCCTGGTTATAGCTGATGTGAGCAACACCACTGGTGCCTCCAATCCGAGGCAACAAATATCATCACTGTAAACAGTCCTGGTCATAGCTGATGTGAGCATCACCACCGGTGCCTCCAGTTTGAGGCAACAAATTTCACTGCAAACAGTCCTGGTTATAGCTAATGTGAGCATCACCACCGGTGCCTCTAGTCCAAGGGAAAGTGAAATTGGCTGGCAAGTCGCCGCCTCCTCAGATGCTGGTCTTCCATAGAATTAACCAGCCCTGATTCTGAATAGCACTTTAGATATACACATGCAAAACACACATTACAGGTAGAATTTGGGTAGAACATTGTTTTAGTCTGTTGGATATTAATAGGGGGGTGGCATGGTGGTGCAGTGGTTAGCACTGTTGCCTCACACCTCTGGGACCCAGGTTCAAGTCTCCAACTGGGTCACATGTGTGTGGAGTTTGCATGTTCTCCCCATGTCATCGTGGGGTTTCCTCCGGGTACTCCGGTTTCCCC
>JAODJX010000097.1:28291734-28308168 GCA_026776945.1 Isichthys henryi | reverse complement strand
AACTGCAGCGGTTCGTCTTGACCATGTCAACATGCCTAAATGCATTGAGTTGCCACCATGTGATTGGCTGATCAGTATTTTGCGTCAACGAGCAGTCGCACAGGTGTGCCTAATAAAGTGGCCGGTGAGTGTATATGCATATATATCCTAGATCCCAGTCAGCAGGTTCATAATGGTAGAAAATGATTTAATCTCTCATTACTATATTTGTGAATATAGCATAGGATGACGAGGATAACAACAGCAATGTTAAATACCAGTGTTTGTAGCAATACTTGGTTTAACAATGTAGACAGAATGGTTTTAAGGGTTAAAAAGCTCCACTGGTTTCCAGCATACTATTTCAGTAATGGGAGAACCATGTCATGTGACTTTAAAAGCTTTAGTGTCTGCTACAATGTTAATTTAATTTTGATTATTATAAAATAAGAAATGAATTGTTGCTTCAGAAATGTAAGGCTCTCTAACCTTTCTAAAACCTTTTTCAGAAATCACTTTTAGGTCTTCGTGCAGATGTCAGAGTAAAGCCAATGGGCCAACATCAGCTCAGTGAAACACTATGTCACTAATGGAATTTAATGCCAATGATATTTTACTGGAATGTTTTTACAAACTACTAGAGAATGAATAATAATTTGAGTTTTATAATGGGGGGGGGAATATGTAATGGGCTGAAACCAAGATGTACATTGCTTCGTTAATTGTCCCTGTGCAAGTAAACCAAGTGTAATCTTCTTAACATTGTGAATTCTGACTATTCTTTGTCACTAGTTGCAACATAGCCTCAAAGGGAAATATTTAAGTCAGAAATGCTGGTCAAAGAATATCATTTAACTGATGGTTTCCATGTTTGAAAGTTGCAATACGAAAGATTTTCATTTCTATGTTTTATAAATTACTTGTTTTCTCCCGCAGCAATGTTTTACTTAAATGTTAATGACAGTAGGTTCTATATATGAATAAAATATAGAGTCAAACATGAATGGTTTGTTGAACAATTATTTAGCCTGTTTATTTTAAAAAGGGAATCGCTGGGAATGTATCAGTTTATTACTATCGACAGCTTAACAAAGAACAAAGTAAATATTTTTTTTGTTTGCATTGAAATCAAAGAGCACAACCCCCCCACCAAACTTTAACTTATTGGTCCCCAGTTATATGTTTAGTTGGAGTTATTGAAGGAAGGGCTTCTGTATTGTATTTAATGTTATGGCCCAAAACTTGCAACTGGCGCCCTGGTCCTACATGAAATGTGTACAGGGTGGTACATGAAATGTCAGTAAATGACAGTTAAACTTAATGTTAATATTTCTCAAGCTGCACCTGACTTATAGCAGCAAAAAGGAGTCTGTGTATTACATACAAATCCGGGTTTCATTAAAATAATCTGCTTAAAAGATAGAATCCTGCTTTCACCAGAAATGCTTAAATAAACCAGGATTTCAGACAAAGAAAAATTATTTCAGTGTGAAGATACACTGATTGTTATAGCTTTTTAAATGACGCCTTATAAATAGTTTCAGTTTATGTGTGTGTAGGTGGTGGTGGTGGTGGGGGGGGGGGGTTATGTGTGTGTACCCTGCAGTGGGCTGGAATTCTGGCTTGAGCCTTGTACTTCCCCTCCTCCCCCGCCTGTCCGCCACGACCATGACCAGGATAGATAGACGGAAAAGGGGATGGATGAATTATATGTTACCTGGGGCCAGTGAGGGTAATAAGCGTATGAGTATTGTTACTATAAACATGACTTTTGTGACTGACGCTGGAGCTGTTCTTCATTACCATCAGCACTGGGCAGACTTACAAGGGACTTTTCAAAAGCTTTTCAGGAAGAGCTATATTGCACACATGGGAGGTGTGACATGGGGCTTAGGCACGTAAACCCCTCTGAATGCATAGTGAGTGTTAGACTTTTAGATCTGACCTTAAATGGAGTTCTAAGTAAGGTCAGTTCTGTGTAAAACAAGTGATTTACTGCAGCTTTTTTACTGTGGCATTAAAGACAGTTTTTGATAAAAATTTAGATTATATATAATATTATATGTGCGCGTGTGTGCGCGTGTCTGTGTGTGTATGTATATATATATATATATATGTGTGTGTGTGTGTGTATATACATACACACATCTTTTTTCCCTCAGGATATGTATAGCCCCTATCCAAAACTCCATTTAAAACAGCCCAAGTAACCTATTTCAAATTGACCTGAATACAACATTGAGAGACTGTAATGCAATCATGCTATACCAGTAATGATATTTTTTAAAACAGCTAGTGCAGGATAGGACCAGCAAACTTAAATGAAGATGTAATATGTCTGTACTTGACCTAGCCAACTAAAGAAAAGGCTTATGTACAAAGTATATTGTTTTTAGATGACTGTGATGTTCCAGTATATTCCATTATTGTTTGCTTTTCAATTCTCTTTTGAATTGAAAACCATCAATTTAAAGTTTTTGTCATTAAAATGGAAACCAAGAAGACTTCTTTCTATACTGCTGATTAAGTGTCATCATATTACTAGGGAGCCTTACAGAAGAATATTTTTCACATTGCTCTGAATACTTTTTCTCCTTTTTTGTACAGAACTGTTGAATGGAGCATTGTAGATGTTTATAAATGTACACCTCCTATATTTTGTCAGGAGAACGTAGTATTTGTTTTTCGGCTTTCAGTCCTTAAAAGTCTACATAAGCCTCCTCCCATTGGCTTATCTCGGGCAAAGGTAACAGGGTGGCAGGAAGCCAATCCCAAGAAGCATAGATATGCCAAGACACCTTGGACAGGATGCCAGTCCATCACAGGGCAAGTCAGAGACAATGACTGGTCTACCTAAGGAAAGGAACCCACGTGACACAGAGAGAACATGCAAACTCCAGTCTTTGCTCTGATTAGATCCCTCAAATGAGAACCTACACTGAACCAGCTGTCCTATACAGGAGTCTGTCCAGGAAGCTACGGGCACATATCCCAGGACGGGGTGCCAACCCATCGCAGAGCACACTCACATGCCATTCATGCACATCATAAATCCTCTGTCTTGTAAGAGAGTGGCTGACTGAGGAGCTGGTTGGGCTTGTTTAAGCTCAGGACCACATCCAAATGTATGTTCTGGAAGTAGGATTTTTATATGGGAGTCTTTGGTTAACAGGCTTGTTTGGTCTAGTTTGGTTTTTGTTCTTGTTTGGCATAATACAGATTAAAAAATATTATAAAGCTGGTAATGACTAGCCGGGGCATAGGAACCAGGGGGGCGGGGAGATGGGTACCTCCCAATATTTCATTTGGTACATTCACCCCCCCCCCCCCCAAGAAAAACGGACCATTAAGACCCCTAATATCAGAATCAAACTCTCACGTTTTTGGTTGGTTCGTTTCTGCTTTAATTGTTGTATTTCCACTTGTATATTTAGGCACAGGAACACTTTCTTTATTATTGTGCGCTTGGATTGTTCATAAAATGGAATATTTTAGAAATATTAAATATAACTTTAAATAATTAAAAGGAATAATTTAAAATATTCTATTTTGTACTGTTTATATACTACGTTGTGTATTCCCTGTTTACATTGTGTATATCTAATATACAGTTAAACGTATGGCTGATGAATAGCATGCTAACCTATAATTAACATTTTCCGTATTAATTAAGTAATAAGACGGCTTCAAAAGTTTATTCATCTATACCTGGGTGTCATTATTTCTGCATCAGTCTGATATAGTGAAAAAATTATTTCTGATAATAAATTCTACACGTCTTCACTGCTACACTGCGCCACGTGTGGCAGGCAGAGGTATTGTCCCCACAGGCAGCAAAAAAAAAAAGAAAAAAAGAAAATCGTGAACCAATAAAAAGCCTTTCTTAGCTGCTTTCCTCTTCTCGTTCTCTGTCTTGGGATAGTTTATGTTCACGTTGTGTACGACATCAGGTAGCAACGACATCAACTAGCAACTAGAGTAATGGACTTCGTCTGAGGTCAGTCAGTTTCCCGCTGTTCGGGGCATGCCCGCTTGGGTTCGCTAAGTAGCACGCCAGTATATCCTTCCGATACAATGCGGATGTTGTATACGAAAACCCCAACGTCACAGAAAGCTTACAGAGTTTCAGATATTATTTAGTTTATTCCATTTCACTGGTCCATAGCCAGAAATATATTTCTGAACCGTGGTGGGGGTCCGCACATTCTGCCGCGGGGGGTTCAAATATAAAATATTAATTTTATTGCCTAGCTACGTGCTTCATCAGTAGTAAAGAAAATGCGGGGGGTGTGGTCAAACCCTTTCTTTTACTACGTGGCTATGCGCATGCTTGATGGTCCTTCGTCTATTCTGTCTCTGTGAGTAGCATTTGCGTGAAGACATGTAGTCAGGCTAACAGGTGCCCCAAAATTGACCATGTAGTGTATATGTGCTCTGTAATAGACTCGCATCCTGTCTCAGGTCTGCCCCAGCCACGTGTCTTGGGCTACCTAGAATGGCACCCCCCCCCCCACCTGTGACCTTGACCAGGGTAAGTGAAACTGAAAAATAACTCATGCTTATGTAGACACTGAATTTGTTGTAGTGTCTATGTTTAGTGTAATAAGAACCAGCCAACCAAAACCTGATTATTAACTGGTAGCTGAATGATTAATGGGCCATTGGTTATTGCAATTAAACAATTGTTAAATGCGGTATTGAAGTATCATTGATTCTTTCATAATGAAATGCATTCAAGGTTTTAAATTAAAAATGTCCTGGTTGTATTAATGGCATTATTCTCAAAGCTTAGACCTAATTAGCAGTTCGATGGTAAATGACTATAGGGACTGAGGACTACAAATCGCTGGCAGAATGTATCCTGCTTTGCGAACTCTACTTCTTGGCTTTGATTTCAGGATCAGTCCGGCACTGGTTAGGTGGCGTGTGACGCTGTGGGGTAGCACTCCGTGTTTGTGCTCAGAAGATTGTTGGTTCAAATCCCGTGACTGGTGAAATGATGTTACTGATGCTCCCTTGGGCAAAGCCCATATCCCCAGTTGTTAGGGACTGAGTGACCTTGCTCTCTGATACTGCCTTGTATGTCGCTTTGGAATAAATGGAAAAGCAATTCTCCTTTAGATAACAGTAATCACACCTTTGTTCAGCATCATGCATATACAAATTCTGAAACTATGCCAGGTTAATGTTGAGCATCGTTTTCTAAATTCTCTTGATCTCGCTTGGATCTTGGTTTGCAATGCAGAAAAATGACTGTAATTACCATGACAATGACAGTTTTTACCACCAAAAGGCTTGGTCGGTGTTTTTTCAAAGAATAAATAATCGAATTTAAATCAGGGTAAAATTGTGACTCACACAATTGTGTCCCTTTCTTTATGGTACATCCCCAGTTACAAGACGAAAAATTAAGTGTGCATGTGATTAAATGCAGCATAAACAAAAATACAAACATTGTTCAAGTACATTTTAGAAAATATGGATACAGCTGTTTTCTGACTAATTCAAGTAAATTTTTCTTTTGAAAATTAAGCTTGGTGTCTGTAAATATGCTTCATTTTTTATAATATAATCTTATTTGAAAAAATATACTCCTTCATCCATAACCATGATAAAAACAACTTAAATGCACATGTTCAGAGGGTCTGTGGCCTTAATCATCCAGACAGCCAACTTGTATATGCACGTCACATTTCTGTGGGCCTGCCTTGGGAGGAGTTATCCCAAAACACTGCTGCACCACATAATTTGGATTTAAATGGCAATTTCCACTATGCTTTTAGGAGCATGGACAGGGAGTGTAAATCAGGCACAATAAGCATATCACCAAAAGGGCAGTACAGTTATTAATAAAATGATCAACTTGCGATAAAATAATGAGTTTTTGGAACTTAAAGATTGCTTTATGGGATTGGTAGGTTTTAACGTTTTGAATTTATTCATCATAACATAAAAATGATGGTTTATGAAAACCATTAAATTACATTAATGCTCTTAGGATAAAGCCTAGTAAGTACTAGGGCCGTATTTAAAGCACACGTCTTTAAATTATAAGGCTGTAACATAAACAAAATTTCAATGTGCTTGACGTCGTAAAATGAATAAAGCACCGTATAATGTATGTAGTATGATTGAAAAACCAAATGATATATTTTATATATAAGTGATATATAAGTTATATAAAAACTTTCTACAAAATGATATAATTTTCTGGTAAGAAAATCAGTCATTTTTAAATCACGAAATTAGGACAAGAATTTTTATAGGATGAGTCACACTGTATCACGAGCAGAACTGCACCAAAGTCTGTTTTTAAAAAGTCACACTAGTACACATTTTAAGTACACCGTTTTTTGGGGGGGGGAGGGGGGGTGTTGATGAGCCCCCCCCCATCCCACCTGGCTACTAAGCCCCTGGTCTCAGTGAATTTTAATCAACATCCAATGCACCATGGATGCATGGATGTCTCCGGTATAAGTGAAAGATTTTACCCGATCATTAAGAACTTCAGGAAGTTTAGCTGAAGAATCCATACTTGCTTGAGTTCCAATTTATTTTAATAATGTTTTATTTTATCAACATTTACAGAAATGTATTAGTTTTAAACGATATGATTAATTGCTCTTATACATCAAAACTGCTAGTAAGTACAATAACAGTAGAAAACAAAGGGGTAATTAAAAGGAAATAGGATCCTTATCCTGTCATAAATGTTGAGGCCTGTTGTGGCCAGTTTATTATTTTTTTTGTTAGCCATACTTCCAAATTATTTTTGACGTACCAATGGTATGTATAGCCTACTGTTATCTTGGCAGTGTTGTAGAGGAGTCTGCAAAGACGTCCTTAACTACCATTTGCAAAGAACTTTGAAAAAAACTGACAGTACTATTCATTCGTAGCATATTGATTGTTATTCTAAACAAGGCTACGTTCAAATTTTATCTCTACTGTTTGGCCTTTTGGCTCTAAATTGTAATTTTTGATATGTAGCAATCACAGCATAACTCATATATAATTTTACTAAATCTCTAAATAATTAACAAACAACAATAAATGAACACTTCAGTATCTTACATTTTTGGGCATGTCTCATAATTATGAAACTATTGCAAAGGATTCACGTAAAAATGACAAATAAGGCAAGTCTTTGAATGGTTCAGCCTCTTGAAGGCTGTAACAGATGAATCATAAAATGAAACAATTGGCTAAAGAAAATGTAACTTTGTTGTGGCTAAATTTCAGTAGGTAAACGTTTCAGGTGCAAACACCAAACAAAGCCTGAGTCATTAAGTTAAGCTTTTCGGAATGTTTACAAAATAAGGCCTGTTGCCAAAAATAACGTAGACCTATTAAGGACAGTAATTTTAAAAAAGTCATTGAAAAGTCCAGATAGAGTCGGTTATGGTCTAACAGCTGCATTGAGCTTACTGATAGCTATGAATATCTGTATTCACAATGCTGGCAGCGTGATTTCCCTCTAAACCTTAATAAGGTATCATAATTTATTGTTTACCTTCATTAATGAAAATAATTTAATTCATTCTAACTGAAAAATAAGAAGGATCTAAGTAGATTTCAAATGTATATTAATGTTGCCAATGCTCTTCTGCATTTGTAACCCATAATAATGACATTTGGGCAAAAGTACTTCATATAATTTAAGTGCCCTCGAAGGAAGACAAGAATAATCTAGGGAAAAACATGAAGCAGGCCTTCTCTGTCTTACTGTGAACTTTTGGCCCAACAGCCATTATTTTCCCAAGGATGGGAGCCAGCAGTAAATATCCTGACAAGTAACAAATTACTGTGGGCGTCATATTGTTAGCGTCTCTTGTCCTCCATGTACCAACAAGTAAATAAATGCTAGATACTTGTGGCCTTCCATTGAAAGCACGCCTTCCTAGTCTTGTGCTGACATCTAATAATTACCCTTTTAGAATTTGCTAAGCGAAATGCAGTAACTTCTCCGTAACAGAATAACGAAACGAACTATTATAGAGTGATGCATGTGAATGCTATTGAATGCCACAGAAATATGCATATTCGTTTCGCTAAAGAGTTGTGTTTTTGTTCCGTTTTTTTAAAAAAAAAAAATAAAATTATTTTCGATGCTAAAATCTAGAATCATTGTCTTATGCAAGGCCATTATTTACGTATGCATTTTTTCGCGGTGGATGCCAGAAGGCAAGCTGTCCGCCTAACTTCATTTCTGTAACAGATCAGTTTATTGATTTAATTAGAATAATCCAGACCCGACTCAGAAAACGCAGACGGCACTTTTGTGTGATTTTGTCCAACAACATATTATTTTTTGTTATAAACCTCAACCCCATATACAGCATTACCCTCCGTAATAAAAAGTAACTATGATTCAGTGATTTAGTTCACTGATCATGCGAGAGACCACTAAGTGTGACTACACGTGCTCTAAAAAGCATATTATGGTTTTAGAACTGTACCTCAAATATCAGTTTTATAAAAATGTCCCAAAATAACAAGGAAAAGTTTTCAAACGTGGGGAAAAGGGAAAAAATAGACATTAGGTACTTTCTTTCTCACACTCGCGGTAATAGAAGCCTTTGAAGGAAGGTTTGACGTGTGCGTGTTGTTATCAGATTGATGGGCTGGGTTTGATTGAAGTGTCTTTGTCATGCAAATGTAAAGCGTTTGATGGATGATCGCCGCGCGCTGACAAACTGTTTCTCGTGCCTTCCCATTGGCGCATTCCGTGTCACATGACTTGCCACCGAGAAGATATGTGTTTTAGGAAGCCCAGGCCAACTCATGGTGGAAGGAGTTTTACAGCTTTGACATACTATCTAAAGGTTGTAGGGCAGGGCATATACCGTAAAACGTAGTCCGATCCTCCTTCATCACTTGCGTCTGGACAATACCAAAATGAACTCTTTCCTAGAGTATACAATTTGTAACCGTGGGACGAACGCCTACTCACCCAAACCAGGATACCATCATTTGGAGCAAGGAAATGGAGCAACGTTCTCTCACAGTGCAGGTACAACAAGTGACAACTATAATGCTGATGGGCGTTTTTTTGTGGGTAGTAGCCCGCCGGCTGCTGCCGCTCAACATCAGCACCAAAACACGGCCTATACTCATCACCAACAGCTGCATCTTAGCAGCGCGGGCCTGTCGTATGCTGCTTCAGGAGGGGGCACGTATGGGTCGCAGATGTGCTCGAATTCGGACTATGGACATCATCAGTATTTCATCAACCAGGAGCAGGAGGGAATGTATTTCCAAAGCTCTGGCTTTTCTGCTCCGAACATCGCTCCTAATCTTGCTCCCCTTGGGTACTGCGGACAGCCTGGGTCTATGCCTACCGGTGGCTATCAACACGGATGTGGTAGCCAGGAACAGCAACAAAGTTACTTACAGGGCGCCTACCCAAACGTGTCGTCTTCTCAGAGTGGAGAGAAAGATCTAAGTTGCCACCCAGAGTCACTTCCATCTGGAAAGACGTTCGACTGGATGAAAGTTAAGAGGAACCCCCCTAAAACAGGTTAGTTATAATTTGGCCATTTTAAAACAAGTAACCGAAAAATTCAGAAACCGATAAGTCCAGTATAAGACGTATAAAACACATACGAACGTTTTAAAGTCGTGTTTTTAGAAAAATACGCTCTTTTTGCAGAAATTGCTTGTCCCGTTCTGTTCTCGTCGATGTGGAAGGTTATTTATACTTTCTGTACTCCGAGATTCTCAGCCTGAATCGGTTTCATTTTAATACTACTTCTCTATCTAGGATTTGTCCCAGTAGTTAATCGATCTTGCCTGCCCAAGGTCTTACTTTTACCTCTTTATTTAACGCCTTATTGTGCTATTAAGTTTATCAGACGTGTTATTTTCCACACCAGTAAACTATTGCCCATATCTGTCGTTTTCCGTCAAAGAAATCCTATCGGCGAACTATTCTTTGGTAATCTTTCGATCTTACATTACTGCTAAAACCGTTCAGCATAGTCAGAAGTGTTTAGCTGTATTTCTGTAATCATGCAAACTGCTATTATTTCTGTTATGTTCATTGCTTTCCCATTATTTTTGGGTATATTTTCTCAAATACTGCTGCCCACACAATGTTTTAAATATTTTAAAATGTTTCAGTATTTCAGCTGTATTTATGAATCGGACATCCAATGACGTGCATTGATTTTTCGCATTTATTTTGTCATTACAGCTAAACTCACAGATTTTGGCATCCACGGTCCCCAAAATTCGATCCGAACCAATTTTACCACCAAGCAGCTCACCGAGCTGGAGAAGGAGTTTCACTTCAGCAAGTACCTGACCAGGGCCCGTCGTGTGGAGATCGCTGCAACTCTCGAGTTGAACGAAACTCAAGTGAAAATTTGGTTTCAGAACCGTAGAATGAAACAGAAGAAGCGAGAGAAAGAAAGACTGATCCCAGCCGTTAGTTCGTCAAAAGATCTCGCAGACACCTCGGACCACTCCATTTCCTCTTCTCCTGATGGATCTCCCAGCTCCGAGAACTAAATATTTCATTACTAACATTGCACTGCTGATTATAAACTAAGTTTTTAAACATTCCGTTAAGGTAGTTGCAGTGTTCTATAAACGGTGCAAGGCAGGACTTAAAAAACTGCGAATTTAACGTCTGTAATTAAATTCAGATTATTTTTAAGAAAATCAAAGAGACTCTAAATGGAAAAAGATTGCAAGCACACCCACTGTTTTCTAAAGTTCAACCAGTTCCTTGGCTTTTTTTGCCTTTTGAATGATCTGAAGCCGAAGATATTGGTTGTATTTTATGACACTCTCAGGATTACCTCAGGAGAACTGCTTTTCACACCCATATTGGGACGCACTTTCGCATGTTTACAAACCTGATAACAGTGATAATAGTTGGTATTACTGTTACTGATTTTAACATTTCTAGTACACTGATTACAAAACTTTTATTCAATACCTTGAAATATAATGTCTCATTTTAAGTGATTTTTTCCCTCTATAACTATATTTTTTTAAAGAAATCGTTGCTGCGTGTATTCTACAGGATATAGCGCCTTAAATGTCCAGTAGGACAGAATGGTACTGGGATATTGACTTTTTGCACTACATGGTTAACAGGGTATTTCTTACCATACGAGGAGCGAATGTATCTCAGAACAGATTCAATATTTTCATTTTTTTGTTTAGTAAACTTTATAGAGTTAGTTAACAACTTGTAAGCTGACTTTCCGGTAGAATGAATCAGTAAATGCGATATAAAGTTATCGATTAATTTTTGAAATAGAAGTGGTATGTGATTACAGACATAATTTGACTGACAAATGACAGCTTGAATGAGTATTTATTTAATTTAATGTGAAGGTGTCATGTGAATAAAAATACTGCGCCAAACGTTACGTTGTTGTTCACATCAATCAGTAAAATAAATGGATCGAGCATGTCTGAACAGCGCCATATGACAGCAACCTGGAAATTGTTGTAGAGCAACAGTTTTCATGTCAAGCGTGTTTTATGACATACATTTACAAAGACTGAATGATGTTGGAACACGTGATGATGGGTTTACAGGCAGACTGAGTTTTATTAGTTTATGTCTGAACTTTCGCTTCCCCAAGGGTCTGTGATTCCCAATTAAATGTCTGTAAATATCTAAAAAAATAAACCGAACACTATCCTGGCCTGTTTCATGAAAAGCGTTTTATTTTCCATGTTTCATATATTCTCCATTTCTCATTTAGTTCTTAACCGAAGGTTGATTAAGTTGACCTAAAACTGGTCAGCCAGGGCTGGTTTATGAAATGTATAAATTTGAACACATTAATCCAGCACAATCATATATTTCGATTTTTTTCTGTTTCACACTGAATTACTGACTCTGCTAATCTCTTACCCCCCATTACTTTGGAACGTCGAAAGAATAAAATGCACTGGGTGCTGAGTGCAACATCTACCGAGAGAAAAGTATGTCTACCGATACAATAGAGAGAGAGAGAGAGAGAGAGAGAGAGAGAGAGAGAGAGAAAGAGAGAGAGAGAGAGAGAGAGAGAGAAGTAAAACAGTTTGGGTTGATTCAGAAGTCACCTTTCAAAAATGGCAGAATATTCAATAGTTGTACCTTTAGGATTTGGTTAACTCTTGCAAATTTACAATATCTACGTAATGGGAATTTATTTAATAATTTCTGGAAACAGGTGCCAACACGGTGATGTTTCATTTATGGGGACCCGATTAAAAAGTTACATGAATGACTTTCTGTCTGCGTAGGATATTTGATCAACATTGAAAAAAATATTATCAGTATCACAATAGCAAGTGTTGAAAAAGCACCATATAGTGCATATAGGGCTATACTGCGAGAATAAATATATATAGGAGCCAAAGGCTTTTCGAAGATTCAAATGGTCAGAGTGACGATGCTGAGTAGAAGCTTTATTACGTTGATGGGTTAATGACATAAGCCGTATTTTATTATTAGATGCAATGCTGATGAAATAGTTTAAAATACATTTGTTCATCTTCTAACCGCTTATCCTAATCAGGGTCAGAAGTACAGAAATACAGACCTCACCATATGTATATTTCCTGAATAGAGCAATACATTTTTTCTTTGGCTGTGTCACCTAGGTTAACTGCAACAACAGCATCATCACCATCATGAACAACAATAACACCAGTAATAATAATAATAATAACAATAATAATAATAATAATAATAATAATAATAATAATAATGGCATCATTTTGCGGGAAAAACTAAAAACTAATACACATATGGTGCAACACGTTGAGAAAATCAGTGGTTGAAGTGGAATGCCGACTGTTGTAGTGAGTATGAACTTCTGTTGCCATCTGCCACAGCGGTGGGTGACAATCCCGCCGATGTAACGTTTGTCCTCTCCCCGTGCTTCACTTTGATCTACTCGCGGAAGCCTTTTGTATGCGTGCCATTTTTTTCAGATTCTCTCAGTCGTTAATCACGTGTCTTCTGCATTTCAAAAAACTGCCTAAGGGTAGTAAGAATGCATTATACAGTATTGAGATACAATACAAACGCAATTGTTATTGAATTACTGGAAAATAGCATCTGCATATTTAGTCTTATGATCGAAAACATGAAATGTCCGTCTTAAATTCCTAATTTAGAGTAGATCGGTTTTTGTTGAACAACCCGAAAGGTAATGAACAAATATAATCCAAGTAATAGATTTAAATTTGGTAGCTATTCATTCTAAATTTCAGACAAGATCCTTCTGAAATTTTGTTATCGGTAATTATGATAACAAAGGAACTATTTTACCCCTCACATTCCTAGCATCTTGAATTCAGCTGAATTCAACGTTTCGATAAAATTGCTTTATTTAAAGTCCCGAAACGATTATTTAATGCATTTTAATGTGTAATTCATGTTAACATAGTGCTTGAAGTCTTCAGCGACATAAAATATTTATAAATATGTATCTCATTACTAATGTTGGTTTACATGCATAACATGCCGTAGCATAGAACACAGAATACTTATTGCTATTTAGCTTAAAATAAAAGTTTAACAGGTACAAAGTTAGCTACATTAATATTACAATGGCATTAATTTTAAAGAAAATGAATTATAAAAAAAATATGACAGTATTAAAGATCAAAACCTGTTTTGTAAAAGTTTTAGGCTGTCATTCTAATTCAAAATCAGATTACAAAATCCTACACCCTTTCGCAATAGGAAAATGCCACTTTGGAGAAATCGTTCTGCGGTTTTCTGGCTTGCTTTTTTTGCGCCGATATTATTCTGAGTGTGCCAAATTTTTGTATGCATGTTTCTTAAATGTCGCTGAATTGGAAGGTGAACTCGCACAAGTTTAACAGGCGGTTAGTTTTAAGAACCAGGGGGATGGTGAAACGAGGTGGTCTCATTTGAGGAAACATGCATTCTCTCGAGGCCTCACCTCTTCTTAAAAGTTTACGTGGACCTGACAGCCCCATTTCATCCCCTGGTCCTCAGATGGACTGCTTCAATATTTACACAGGCTGATAGGTTTGCCCAGGGCTTGCCTCAAACAGCTCTGCACTACCAGCCCACACTCCCTAAAGCCCAGGTTCATGCAGAGTTCAGACCCAAATTAATTCACGAAAAGCATGGGTCAGGCTGTCAGGAGCCGGGGTATGCTTCCATCTCACAGGGGTCAACCGCAGGTCTCCGTCCTTCTCACCCTCCAGTTTGCTTTGTCGTGTTAAATTTCAAAGTCTCCCCTATGTTCTCCTTTTAGGTCGCCATTTACAACTTAAACTGTAGGTGTTTTCCGCTTCACCCGGATCTTTTTTTTCCTTTTTCAAGTACAGTGTAAATTGTAAATTTCTTCAATACGCATTGAATAAGAAAATAGGAAAAAGGCTTTCACAGACAGACAGACAGACAGACAGACAGACAGACATGCAGACAGACAGACAGACAGACAGACAGACAGACAGATAGATAGATAGATAGATAGATAGATAGATAGATAGATAGATAGATAGATATGCCATGAACTCAAAGCCGTCTCAACAAACTGAAACTACAAACGCAAAGTCCTCTCGGTAAAAAACACAGTTTTGCTTTTAGGCAAATTAGAACTTCAATTTAATGACCACTAAGCTACACAAAGGGCAGAATATGTGCGAAAAGGAAACCAAAAATTGCTTCATATAGAACAAAAATCAAAATGCTGCACTGCCCGGCCCCCTGTCGATATCCCTTCCCCCTCCCTAAGCTGGCACATTATGTCTCCATCTATAACTAATGCCGCAGTTCAATAAGTTCATGCAGAGTTAGTATTCGGAAGCAGGCCGGAAAGCACCTGTAACTAAGAACCATGGATTATGCAGAAGCAGTACAGACTGTGCTGTCTATAGATCTGCCAAAGGGATGGAACCAGGCATCTGACTCTCTAATTTCTTTATAGATTCCCTCAGTTTCTCATCCCTTTAAACAGTCTAAAATAAGGTATGTGAAACGCGCCTCTTTTTTTAAATCTGGCAAAAATTCGATTCATCTGACTACTATGACAAGCATGGAAACAACCCATGGCAATTAAGGGCCTTGATAATTGGCCCCTTTGAACTGCACAGTGTTGGTTTACTTCCGAGCTGTCACTGCTTCTGATGTATCTTTGGGGTTTTTATGTAGTTTCATAAGAGCCACTGCAAACTGCATTCGCTGCTGGTGTCGTGGATTCTTGCACTCTACACTGGGGCTTCCCAACCTTTTGATGATTGCAAACTGCATAAGTTGTACAAAACTTTCACAGACTGAAGGATTGCATGCGAGTAATAGGAAAATATCATCAACATCATCATTTTTTTATAATTCATCTTCACTATTCCTAGCGTTAGGAACAGTGTAGATTACCAATGTGGGGTCCAGTTGCTGACAGATCAACCAGCGAGCCAGATTTAATAAGATTGGCTCTTTCCCTGTTTTCACATCAGAATTTGCTATAATTTTGGTTAAGAAAAGGATGACCTTGAAAATATATAGTTTGTTTTTTAGCCAAACCCTCCCCCAAGCCCTTAGGGGTCTGCAGGCCTGTGGATCACTGTTCTGCAGACAGCCAGTAGAAACTCCTGCCCTACACTATCTCTAGGGCTGAAATGAATCCCCTAATGGACAGACAAACGCTAGGATTGGTGGGAGCTAATTTAATTTACAGTGTGGGCACTGCTGTTGAATTGCAGTACCCAGTTGAGTGGATGAACATATGTCCTTCTATGGACGGGCACCCCATCTAGAGTATCTCAGCCTCGTGCTCTCCCTGGAATAGGATTCAGGCTCACCAGGACACTGCATGTTTGTTTGGCAAATGGACAGATGGGTGGATGGATGGATGGACTGATAGGTATTATAACCTAAATTGTGGGATAAAAATAAGTATTCTCATTTCGATTTTTTTTTCTTCTTTTAATGATCTAAATGAACAATTTCCCAAAGAGACCAGGTATGTCAACAGAGTGAGTCAAACAAAAAGAAAACCAAGCTTGCTAAATGCCACATCGAGAACATTTACTCGTCTGTCATATTCAACTTTGTTCCCACAAAGGACATGAAAAGAATTGGCAAATTGAAGAGCAGATTTCCAAAACTCACCCAGGATATGTTTTTTGAGAACATTTATGTGGACTTAGTGACTTTGTTGACTTTATGTTGGACTACATGACAAATGAGTGAGGCTTGATTCCCAAAACTGGGAGGGGGGGCTGATAAATGGGGACAGGTGTAGTACAGTACAATGAAATTTGGTGCTTCTGTTAATCAAGCTGATTGCCCAGAACCATGGCCATACCATTGTGAACCTGCACTTCCCTGCACTTCCATCCATTTTTTCTCTGGGGGGGGGGGGGGCAGGGGGGAATTTAAAACAAATAAAAATGAAAAAAAGATGGTCTTAACAAACAAAATGCCAAGCTAGTTTTACAAAAATTTCTCAATAAAGGAAGAGC
>JAODJX010000097.1:28275002-28291634 GCA_026776945.1 Isichthys henryi | reverse complement strand
AGATAGATAGATAGATAGATAGATAGATAGATAGATAGATAGATAGATAGTTTAAAAATGTCACACTACATGAATCAAATTAATTTACCCGAGGAATCATAAAACATTATTTAACATATTGCTACATCAGACTGGCTTCTTCATGAATTTTTAGTGTCGTGAGGCATTTTAGCAGCTCAATATAAAGTGTGATGATACTTGCTGAAATGTCTAGGTTAACTTCTTTACCCAAATACATTTTCCCGTTTATCTCCAGTTTCATACTGATGTCAAAAACACTTTTAGTGCTAAAATATATTATATAGTGTTACATATACAATGATTTTAAGGCAATTGTTATTTTTGCGGTAACATTTGTGTTATTGCGTCTTGCGAAATGCATTATATATATGAATTTATTTGCATATATATGTATTTAAATAGGCTTAAGACAGATTCAGCATGAGATTTTGTAAAGTGTAATGTTTTTCAATTTTACTGAATCGAATTGCATCGATTTTCCATCGAAGCCGGCGTGGTCGCATAAGGGTGTATTTTGTTTAATGTTGTGACGTAATTTTTGGGAATCTTTCTTTTACCCTGTTGTAATATGTATTTTGAAACCGGACATTCGGAAAGTGTGGTGGGAAAGTTTTATAAGCGACCTCAATAACGGAACTTATGTGTTATCTTTAATTAAGAATGTACGACTTTTTACCATGCACGCCTCATGCAGGACTTATTGATCGATCTAGATACATTTAGCAGTTTGGGGTGAATTTGATAATTACTGCTTACTTTTCGTTATAAATATCTATTCATCAATTTAATATCGGAACTCTGCACATGGTGTAGTTTTTAATTTAGATTATACTTTCAGAAATATTTTATTATCGTATAAGATACTACAAAATATTTTTAAATGTCTCAAATACATCGACAGTTTAAAAATTGTATTAAAAACTACTTATGTATAAAATATAATTGTAGAAACCTTTAAATATGAGTTAGATATAGATGGTAAAACTTAAAATATATCACTCTATATTTGTAATAGCGTTGTCCATACTGGTATATTCAAAAAGACATCCATTATTTCGTTTACACAAGAGTGTCTTTGATCATTTTTATTTAATTATTTTCCAATTAAAGTTAATTTGTCTGCATTTTGACAAAAGAATGTGTTATTTAATTTTTGAGCCTAAAATGTATTACAGGTTGTGTATGTGTGTGCCTGTTTGTGTACACACACACACACACACACACATACACACACACACACACATACATGCATATAACTATAACTATTATCCAATAATGATTTTTTCTAATAAATACTTGATACTGAAGAACTAATCCGATGGCTTTCAGTGGGTCCTGGTGTGTGTGTGTGTGTGTGTGTGTGGGGGGGGGGTTTAATAGATTGCGACTATATTTAAAAAACAATGTAATAAGTCTTCGAAACATAATTAATAAAGAAAATCCTGACTTTATTCCAACATATATTTTACAACATATTTTGTAAATTTGTAACCTTTAACATTACAACAAAAATGTTTTAATATACCTGAAATTATTATTGAAAACATAAATGTTAAGAAACATTAATAATGTCTTTGGTTATAAATATAATTTTAATTATTATCGGAATAGATAATAGCTCCATGGCTCCAGCTTATATTACATTTTTGGTTTAAATCACACCAAAGGGTTATCAAGAAGAACTGTAAAAGGTTTCAAACATTTTTTGCATTTAATATATTAGACGAATTTGAATAGCATGAGTTAATTCAACATAAAATCTTTGATAGAATGTGGTACAACTCTTATACACCTTGACTCGTACATTATCAATTTAAATTATGCCTTGATTTTATAGAACACATATTCTCAGCATTTCTACTGACGGATGCATTTTCATTTAAGATTATATTACTGTTCTATGTGTAAAATCAACAGTGTGAATATGATATTAACCAGTCCTGCCAGTTCACAGTAAAGTGTAAAACTAACTGCGTGGTACTGTGCAGTGTTGAGGTACATACAACAGTGCTTATGTTAATGATATCAGTTTAATTTAAAAAAAGATTTAAAAAAATGTAACAGTGCAGCCTCAGGAATATTGCTTTATGTTATTTACTTTTTGATGCAGCACCACACATTGTTTTAATTTTATGAATTACGATACATTTTTTAGGCATGTGCTCCTCAATGATGCAACTGTCATAAACATCACCTTGCATATTGTTTTACTCACACACCTATAGGATGTGTTTCATTACCATGGCGTCTGTATAAATATTAAATTAGTGGGGCAGGGCCTGGATGTGGCATCGGCAGTAATTATTATCAGTGCCCTACAGTTGCTTTGTCTCTGAGCCCACTGCTAATGTTTACCTGCGTAAGGTGAGCCCATCGTCTATAACCCCCTAGGAATGTACAAGGCACAAAGGGTGCATTTACTTCTCATCAAGAGATAACTTTGTACTGATTTAGCTGCTTATGTAAGAAGAATAAGTCAGAAATCCCTGCCTTTCTCTCTGTTACAGTACTCAAGTGATATATTATTCACTGAGTCTCTGAACTATTCGGCTGCAGGTCTCCCATTGCCAGTTATAAAGGAATGCCAGGGATCTTCGGACAGCTCTTCTGATGTCACGGATAGACTTGAAGCACCAAGACAAAAAGCTGTTTCTGATACTTTTAATAGAAGCAAGTACTCAATTACTCTTTATTTAAAAAAATGTCAGAGTCTCTACATTTTGTCCCGACATGCCAAGTTCAGGTTCAGTTAGCTGACGATCATTTTTATCGCATCTGTTTCACTGCCGTTTGTTACAACTGCCATCCAGTGTGGAACAGCAGGATGTTAGTTAGCTGATTCAACAGGTGTTATTGAGTTGGCTCTCAGTTTCAATATGGTTATATAGTGTGTGTTCCTTTAATAAAACATAAAGTCATTATGAATCATGTTATTAAGTCATCGTAAACAGCAAGCTGGTACAATACCCTTGAAGCGTTTCCCCCTCTTATGCAAAATTGACCATGCTATGGCAGTGTAATTATAGGGCAAATTCAAGTACAACACAGAATAAAATCAGAAGATAGAAAGCCAGAAAAAGCTTGTAGTTTCTAAGATTCTGTTTTTGAAGACAAAGACATAAGGCGAGTGATTGTTAGTTTATCACACAGAAATATTCAAATATCGAATAAGCATAAATAAGTGAAGTAACATTCCTGTTCTGTATTCAACATTCCACAATGGCCTCATTTTGTGGAAGATAACTCTCTGTTCATAATCTTGCTTGCAATAAACGGCTCCATCCCTGCAATGACAGGGTTTTTGCAATCGAAAGGGTTCAAATGCAAAAAAGTTTCTAGCGGGTCCCTTAGCAAAACTTGCAGACAAGTTTGCAGTATTATGGATGGAAGGTCATCGATATGCCTTTGAGAGCATCGTCACTGTAGCTCATCTTGATGGAAGGTAAACTAATGAATAAAGTTACAGAGGTTTGGGTCAGGATATTAAACTGACAGATAAGCTAAAGATGTATGAAAGCAACGGTTTATACATTCAGTGGATAGAGAGATAGGTGTAGAATTATGCCATAGATATTTCTTCAACATTAAAATTTAGTTCATATTTTATGGCTAGACCCTGCAAGATTGACCAGGATAAATAGTTAAAAGATTTATGGGTTTTATGGCTAGACTATATTACACACTGCACAACTATGACTTGGGAGGTATAAGTGTTTTGATCTTTTAAAAATATTTATTACATACTTTCGCATTCTTCCAAATTCAATTCAACGATTTCCCAATAATATCTAATCCAATATTGCAGTATTTGTTTTGTACTGGGCTATACAGATATTCTTTTTCAGTGTGGCATAATTGGTCTCCCAAAAATAGGACTACCTGAAATTTCATTGGCATAACCCACTTTCTCATCCCCCTGCACCATTTGGTCCCTACTCTTCGTTCTTTATCTGTAATGTAGTGAATATATAAACAAGACACCCTGTTTGGCGCAGCCAGCCTCCAGTGATGCATGGAGTGTTGAAATCTATCTGCAGGAGCTGTCAGATTTCTCATAGCTATCAGTATCAATAAACAATGACCTTCCCCAATTATACTTACAGCTGAAACTCGATACCAGCCGGAGCTAAAAGCTTGGACAGAAGTGGAGAGAGACAAGGAGAGAGGTCAGACTCTGCAGTCCATTTCCCTGCTGTAAAACCCAGAGTTCACAAGACTGGACAGGGGTTGTGTTACGGGAACATTCTGGAGAATGTGCAGTTCTGACTTTGCAGGTCCTCCTTTTTTTTCGACATGGTTGCAGCATTAGATAATAAAAGGTCACAGTGACAGATTGCCATCAGAAGCCACACGCCACTGATCAGCATGGGTACAACCAGCCACCCACCTCCTCGCTTCCTTTGATAGGTATTATTTTCCAGATAATAATGCCGTCAATGGTCTGGCTTAATTTCCTCCCTCAATTTGTTTTTCTAATACCATACAAGTGTCCAGGCAATGCCCAAAGGAAGGAGCATTAATACGTAGCATGTATATGTATGAACGGTGCATCTTTAAACAGCTCTGGAGTGGTTAAAGGACTGTGCAGCGGTACAAGTGTGCACTTGAGGAGTGTAAGAGGCGGCCAAGGCAGAGTTCCACCCTCCCCCCAGTAGTGTCAGGCAATACCAAGCCTCTAATCCTCTGGCAGTCCCTCCTGGCCCAGTTTCTTACCCTGCCATGACAGGGCATACATCTTAGAATTCTGCAAATAGCCCTGGAAGATCGTACCTCCCTGACCCCCCACTCCCCAGCCCCCCGGCTCGGGATTTCTGTAACAAATCGGGCTTGTCAGGAGCCCAGCGTGGGAGGACCGAAGAGCAGACTATAGAAGGCAGCCAGCCCAGAAGCTGGGATGAGAAAGATATGGTGTCCTTCCTAACCCTGCACAGCTGTACACAGACAGGGAGACTGTACTTATCCTAGTAGAACCGGCTGGCGATTCTGTTGGATATATCGGGCAAACTTCTTTATTTTTGGCTTGTGGTTTTTGACCTAAGGCAGGAAACTGGACTCAAACCAGCCTCTCTTTCATTGTCAGTGCTTTCCTCTAGTGAGCTGTTTTGTTTTGATTTAGATAGAGAACCTCAACGGTGCTTTTTCGGTGAGTGTAGGAGAACACATTAGCAATGATGATGTGTTACATGATTTGCCCCAGAGAGGTGATCTTTTCACTCTGTCTGCTTGGGCTCCCAGCACCTGGTGCTTTTCAGGGTTCACCATCAGGTCATCCTTCCGCTTGCCCCCTCTCCCCCTTCTCCTGTGTTTGTGCAGGGTGTCAATTCCCTTGTCGTGCTGTGAGGTGGCAAAGCCTTGCTGAAGCATGATGAAAAGCTGCCCCCTGTTTGATCGTGGCGTCTGTCATGGCCGCTTCAACCTTAATGCCCCGTACTGTAAAACCAAGCCCCAGAATGCAAGGGGCTTATTGGAAACAGAAGGCAACACACTTCTGGAGAATGCCAGCTTTTTTAACATTTGAACTATTACCTTTCAACCTCAGCTTGACACCCCCCAGTGCGGTATGCACATATACACTAACCCGAATTTCGAAATATTTTTGGTTGGTTTAAAATCTGCTGCTCCTGCATCAATGATATTATATCCCGATTGGTAAATTATAGCACGCAAACAACAATGCAGAAATGACACATTTAATGAATTAAATAGACAATCAGTTAATATATATTATAGTATAGTATGATAGTGTAAATGAACAAATCTCATTACCAGTTAGCCATCATGTTTCCGTATGACCCCACAATTCATCTGCAAGATGAACAAAAATTCTTTGACAGAGGGTCTGTGCTAGACTAAATTTTGGATCGGTAGATTACAGTTTCGACTTACAGATGAGTCGTGATCCTGGACCAATAATTATAAATTATGTATATAACTATAGAGATATACACATATAAATAGTCAAGTATGGGTATGCTATAAATTGTTACGATAAAGATATGTTTTATAGTTTTCTTGTATCATTATATAAATAAAAAAAGCCTTTTACAAAGAATCGAGAATAGAACCTGTCATTGTTATAACTGTCAATAATATGAATGAATGACATATTCAATGTGCTCATATTTTAATAGCAACACTTTGTCAGTAATTCTGCAGTTCCGCACTGCTGCAGTTTTGTCTCCTCAATAATGCATTGTCTCCGGCAAGAGCTCCATGCTGGTTTCAGAATTTGTTGTGTGTTATTGACCTCAGCCCAATTAACACCCTGGTTTCAGTGATTACTTATGCAGCTGATAGTTCTGTGGCACATGCACTGGTGATGCCTCTGCAATGTGCGTTTGGAAGGTATTTTCCTAGGAGGGGGAGTCAGCGTCTCTGCTGAAACTGTGCACCAGCTGTTACTCGACCACTGGATCTGGCCACGTGTCAGCCCAATCTTTTCTTCTTTTCATCACTGCCACCAGTTTAATCAGCACACATCTGCTTCCCTCGGATGCCATTGGGCGGACCTGCATTAATAGCAGATCGTCACTCCCTTCAGGTTCCCCTCCATTTCTCTCTAGGCACAGAACATGAAAAACTTGGGAGTGTCCTTTTGGGAAAGAAACAGTTGTGCATGACAAGGAGATCTGCGATGTGGGCTGCGGCACGGACAGCGTCGGCGTTCGGGAATGTGAGATACTTCCGAACAAACACTGCAAGACAGGCTCATATGGATGTGAGTCTCGTAATCATTTGTAGCCACAACTGTTCCAGGTTTTTAATGCTATTCCCTAAGAGTAATTATGCAAATGAACACACATGCAGTTTAATTAAAATATCAGCAGTACGTGTATTTAACCATGTGTCATCCAGGCAGCAATGGAAGCTGCATTTTTTGGTGATCCATCCTGTTACAGGATGAGTAAAGGTTCTTGCTCAAGAATGACGGCTAAGGCTCTTTAACTAAAATGAAACACTTTTTATAGTGTGTGGCTCAGCAGGTTAGGATGCTGTCCTAAATCTGGAAGAACAGCTTAGCTATTGGGCCCCTGAGCAAGGCCCTTAACCCCCAGTTGCTCTTGGGACTCTATGACTACTATAAGGTAGTGAATAACATGCTGAGGGTGAGAGTTTTCATGACTGAACGAGGATCACTGTATTCTAGCAACTTATATAGAGGTTAATTGTAAAAAATAATGTAGAAGAGTGTAGGCAAGTTTTACAACTATTTATCATGTAACTTCTTGTTCTAGTGAGGGGGGGGGGGCTGAAGCACACAAGACTGGGGTGCAGCAGAAGAGTTTTGAATTAGTTTTTAGGAGAGGTACCAAAACACCAGCCCAATTACGGAGTACTGGAACAAAAATAGCACATTATGTGGTTTCTTGGGAAGTGTTTTCAACACTTCTGTCGTGCAAAATAACAGTAACGGAGGAGCTTTGCTCTAATTATGATAAATTGTTAAAATATAATTGGAATGCGAACAACAACAGCATTCAGATGCCATCAAAATGACTGGGTGGAGCAGATGTAATTTAATCAATCAGAATGCTCTCCCACTTATAACCCAGGGATATGTGTGCCAGTTGGGAAAATAAACCTCAGCTAGTCCAGGAGAGCAATATATGTAGAGACACTTGATTTGTCTCAGTGCAGTATTCCTAGTGCCTGTGGTAAGCAGGGTAGCAGATCCCATGCAGGCTGTTCCTTCTGGACGTGTCAGCGCTGGCGACAGAACCCTTACTGTGGAGACAGATGTTGCACTGTGGAAGGGGGACGACGTTTCATCAGCCTGCCAGTATGCTGTAGCTCTTACGGGAAAAATGCAGATTGCACACAGAGCAAAGACAAATAAACAACTTACATGAAAGGAAGATACGAAAAGAAGTAGTGAGAGATAAAAATGAAAAGGAAGGAGAAAGTAAAACAGCGCTGGGTGCCTGAGGAAGCAGAAGATGGTGGAATCCGTTCCTGGGACAGAGTGAATCTCATAAATGTGAGCAAGGTGTACATAGAGAGCAATGGCCAGTTTCTATAAATCAAGGGAATAATTAGGTGTAAAGATGATCTTAGGATTGCTCATCAAATTGATTAATACAGTCCATGCAAACCTCTCTGCTTGTTTATTAACAATAGCAGGGCAGGAGTACAGTGACAGCACAACTAGGGTAATAAATTACTGAGGATGGCGGGCATGCAGAATCAAGCCAGCATATCCGCCCCAAACCGTCGCTGTTCCCAAAGTCGGCCGACCCCACACTAGGTCTGGCCCTCTGTCTATAGGAGGTGATCCACCGGGGGTCGTGAGGGCCTGAGGGGCGAACCAGCAGCTGGAAACAGTGGGTTAGGGTGACTGTGACAGAATGACAGAGGAAGTGAGTCAGATAGAGAAAGGAGAAAAGACAGTAGTCAGAGATGAAAACTGAAGAGGAGAAAGAGCGAATTCTTCAACTGATAATTCTACTTTGCTGAAAGTACAGTTTTACTGAAAAAGTTGTTTTGTTTTACCCCAATACAGAATTTTACTGGTTGCATTTTTAGTTCTTTAAATAATCTCCATTATTTTGCTTTCGCCTGGCCATTCACACTGCAGTACTCCAGAATACATAAGGCACTCCAATACAACAAACCACTGCATCTGCAAACCTGTTCAGTTTCACTATATGTGATTATAAATGTTAGATATTTTATTTTTTCTGCTATTACAGTGTCTTAGATAGTCTCTGACCCACTGAGTCGATCTCTTTAGACCTACAAGCTTGTAAGCCGCTCCTGAATGTCACATAAGCAGTATGTCTATATTTTGCATATTTTGAAGAAGATTCACCACTGGTTCCCTGCAAATGGAAAATATATTCCCATTGGATGTCTCAAAAGGTGCTCTTGTTGGTCACGATGACAATGATATACTTAAAAAAACTTCACAACAATTCAGTCATTTTTCTTTATAACCTAGTAAGAGAAGAAACTGGACAATGATATATGAAGGTATTGGTTTTGTTGATTTGTTTGTGATTATTTTGTAAAGCATAGAATGCAATAAATCTAAAATAAAACCAAATAATTATAATAACTTATGGCTGGCATTTATATTTATGGTTTTGAGAAGTGCACAATAAAGAATTTACTACCACTCCTCATTTAGCGACGAGTTCTATTCCAGCGACACGGTTGTTAAGCGAAATAGTCACTGAATGAAAATCACAGTAGCCTAGGCGTGAACGCAACTGTGCTTACGACTTTACTTCAGCCTTGCATGCTCGATTTCTTTTATCCTTCACGAAGTGGATGTTTTTAACATTTTATACATTCTACTTCAAAGATCTCTCTCACTCCAGCATGCATTGTTAGGTGTTTGAAAGTTGGATAGTAAAAAATTACGTTGGTCTGAATTTGTTTTTTTATTATCGTCGCATTGGCAAATGGCTGCTATCCGAGGTAGGTGTTAAACGAAGAGTGGTTGTATGTAGATATTCGTAGAGTGTCATGAGGCCCGTAATGATACCCAGCAATGACTCATGTTCCGGAGTGTATCTTGATGTTCTTTAATACTTGGCAGCTCTGCTACAGACAAACTCACCTCTTGATAGCCACCCCCCCCCCCAGGAGTTCAGAAGCCTCTGCAGATCTCCACATCTTGACCAGACTGTAACCTCACCCCAAAATACCCTTGGGCCTGCCCTGCAGTTTCCATCCCAGCTGTATGCAACCCACGCAAGCTGACCAGGTGAGCTTTGTGGGGCCCCCTGCTCACGTCCTGTTAGCAGGTTTCTTACCATTAATCACCGACCTGACACATTCCACTCATTTGCCTGTGAGGGACAATTTGAGCCACTTGAATGAAGGCAGACTTCAGACTTACTGAGAAACTAAATTCACAATTAAACCAATGTTATAAAATGAAAATGTACAATCAAGAATATATGATTTTCCCAACACAGATTCTATTTTAAAAACACCAAAGAACAAGTTTAACTTCGCAGTGATTGTGCTAAAATATTTCCAAGGCATTTGTATTACACCCTTGTCCAAATGTTTTGAAACAAGTTACCGCGTCGACATGCATGCAGTGGCTTGGGACTTGCTGATTTGCATAGCCAACAGGGTAGAGTGTACCCTGAGTGGATGAGAGAGGAGACACTGAGCCCACAGACTGGCAGGCCTGCTCGGGTGGAATTAGAGCTGAGTGGATGAGAGAGGAGGCACTGAGCCCACAGACTGGCAGGCCTGTTCGGGTGGAATTAGAGCTGAGTGGATGAGAGAGGAGGCACTGAGCCCACAGACTGGCAGGCCTGCTCAGGTGGGATTAGAACAGTGTGGATGGACAGAGAAGGCATTGTGCCGACAGACTGGCAGGCCTGCTCAGGTGGGGTTACAGCTGAGTGGTATAACCATGCTTCAGCTATCTATGTTTCCTCCAGGTTCTCTGGTTTTCCCCCACAGTCCAAAAGTATGCTAAGGTCAACTGGAGTTGCCACATTCCCCATAGGCATGAATGGTGTGTGCGCTCAGCGATGTATTGGTGCCCCATCCTGGGTTATTCCCAAACAATTTTATTATCAATCCACCAGGTCTTAAATCTAAACATTTATCACCCAAGGTGATAAGTATGAATTAATGTGACTCTGATGTCCGTTTTAACTGTCATCAGTTAGTCTACATACTGATGTGATAACTTGTTTCAATTAATTTGCAGAAGGGTATAAAACTTCTGTGACTTATATTGCACATAATCAAGCAGATCTGTAGTATTTCCTCTCATCCATATACTCATCTATGCTGCTTATTCAGTATAGGATCATAGCGGAAGGTAAAGTAGGCAGCCCAGAGCGTGAGGCAGGTTAACCCTGGACAGGATGGCAGTCCTACGCAGGGCATGTTTTGTAGGATATTATTATATTTCAAATATCTTGATTAATGAATTAAAGACAGTTACATAATCACCTTGTAATAGAAAGAGAGTGTAGATTTCCGGCTTAATTACCATCAGATGCCTTACTTTACCTTCCCCAGGCTAATTAAAATACGACCCAACTGCCCTTAGATTTATATATCTTTTTTATCCTATTTAAACAGTGCCTGACATTCACAACCACATAAAATCAGTGCTACTACTAGAGACGTGATGATCATGACTTGGCTGTATGTGATGCATAGCGTCTAATATATTTTGGAGAGAGTGACATATAAAGTGCATATCTCTGAATGAAATACTTAAATGCATATACTAGAAAAACTAAAGAAATCCACAAAACCTCTTTGACCAGTCTCTCCTTAACAGTGCTCAACTTGTTACTCAGCAAAAAAACAGGCAAGGTGGTGTGTTCCCGTCACTTTGAGGGCCATGTAAATAACCGTGATGCTCATGCATGTCTCCTTGGCCTACTTGGCATTCTTTGGTGGTGACACTCTAAATTCCATGATATTAATACACATTCTGCTTTTTGTTTGCTTTAGTGTTACCTAACAGGAGATTCAAGATGTTTTGTTGGCCGTGTGCAGCAAACGCTTTGGAAGGCCTGAGAGGAGCGGCTGAGCAGGAGCTGCACATCATACAGGGCGAGCCCTTCCAGGTGGGGGAGGCCTGCAGAGCCCCAGGACAGATGCTTCACCCTCCCTCCCATTCTTTTCTTCATAAGGGCAGAGGAACACAGGCCAGCATGAAGGCATAGAGGGGAAGGGAGAGAAAGAAGACGACGTAATTATGTTTTGGTCTAAAAACAGCTGCACGCTCTGAAAGCAGGCGGAGAGGACTGCTTTGGTGTCCAAGCAAAGGGGGTTTAGTTGCTGGCGGATAAAGGAGGCTGGTGTTCGGGACGCCTGTCCCTCAGCTATGTGGGATGCAAGCTGTGGGCATTGTTGCCTGATCCTGATGACAGGCATGAGGCTGGGGCCATTTTGTGCACCCTTCAGCGCTGTCACCGTGCGCGTTATTGATGGGAGAGGTAGGCAATGGTAGCCTGGACAGCATGACTGCCCTTCCCCGTTTCCACACCCCTCCCTCCTTCAAGGCAACAGTCAGAGAACAGTTCGTGAACCTTCCCAATTACATAAGAAAGAGCATGGGCCGGGTTTGCAGGGGAGATGGGTGGCAGAGATGGCCCTTTCTGCTATATTTAAATGCAACAGACTGATTGTCGTAAGACAGGGTGTTAGTACTAAAGAAAGACAACAAAACCAAGAATAGTAACAGATGCTTCAAATGTAAAGACAAAGGAAATATTAATCATATATGTTATGAATAAAACAATGAACGAGTCCATGTTTCTTTAATTTTATATTTGCTTTTGATTTTATTGTTCATCATCGATAAACAATCCTAAAATAATTACGCAGTGGACTCACCACATTTCAGTGAAACGCTGGTGACATTTTCCTTTCAAGCTGGATAAGCAGGTTTTTCCGTATGCTGCTGTAATTTGTACCTTTCACTCGTATTTGTTCTATGATCATCAGTCTCCAGAATCGGCCGCTCTGACCTGCGTCCTCCTCCTAGTCCCTGCTGGACAGTTGCATGATGAAGCTGATGCTACGTAGGTGTTAGGCATCTGAATATTGCAGATCTTTAAAAACTTCTACTTTGAGCTCACTCCTTCTGGGCTGAAAACCAGACCAGTATTTTCTTGATCAAAGTCTCTGCATGTGCCGTTATTTTCCCCGTTTCACCTTATCACTGTGGCTGACAATGAAAAATTATTAGTCAACTTCAGTGTGCAAAGTTAGCAGTTGAACATCTGGTTTCGTTGATAGTCACCATATTTACTTGGCCCAGTCTTCAGGTTTGTCTGGCTTGACTTTCTGTATCACTTCTGTTTGAATGTTTCCCGAATAAATGAGAGAAAATATAAAGATTTTGAATTTCCTGTGCAATATAAAGCAACAAATGCACTAATTCTCTGCAGTCACAATCTAAGAACTGAAATATATAATGTTTGAATTTATATGATGAATTTACAAGTGCTGTTTTTGCATTACTCATCCTTAATTCATAGGAGCTTCATGAGAGGAAATTGTATTATTTTTAGTTTGGAAGTACTTTAAACAAAGACACTGGAATTAACGTGTACGCATTCTTCTGTGTGTAAGCCTATTCTAGTACAGTCAAAAATTAAGAATCACAATCAAAATGTTTTTATCATCCAATAAGAACATGAGTAGTTAACAGTATTTACTTTCACAGCAGAATGGCAGGTGTTCCAAAACCATTACATGACAACTGAGATGCAAGCCTTCATCAGTGCATGGTATATAAATGGGATGACATTAAGCTGGAAATGGGGCTAATATGGGTGCCATCTTTTTATTCAATGCATCATTTCAATGGGCTTGTGTGCATTAATAGATGTTTTCCCTTACATCTCAATGTAAAACACATAAAAATAAATGTGACAGAGTGTGTAGCTGTAGGCATATTTCTGCATTGATGTGGGGTTCAGTTGCATCTGTCAGGAGATTTGTGCTGCTATCAGAGATGCAAAGGCTGTCACCCTTGACCGTATGGCAACATGTGGAGTTCAGAGGTGCATATAAATTCCTGGGATCAATAAGCAGTATTTTTATAATTATCGTGGATCTAATTGGAACGCTTCTCACAAAGGCTACCAATGAAATGAAGGAAACAGACCGAACCTGAAAAAAAGGATTATTTAATCCTGAATGCCGCCCTCCTCATAGAAAAATCTATACTTGCAAATAACAGAATTAAAGCTAGTTGCTGACATTTCTGTGCACATATTTGCGAGTGTGTTGCCCTGCATGAATTTTCTGTGAACGTTTTGTCTTCTCAATCAATGTGTTTTATGTTTCTCTACAATTAATCTTTCAGGAGATCATTTATTACCACTGAAGTAAAACGATGCAGGATTAAGACAAATGTGTGGTAATAATTTAGGAGAGGTGAAGAGGAAAGCAGACATGACTGTAAAAGCAGCACAGAGCTTGTAGTACAGGAGAATTGTAATTGTCTGTTATTTATGACCCAGCTATTGGCTGCAATAAATAATTTCGCAATCTTTGGCTTGAAAAGCTTAAATTCCACTTGAGACAGGTTAATAAAACCAGATTTATTTAATATTTAATAAAACAAGTCAGCATCGTTTCTTTCTGTTTTTTGAAAGGATTTGGAAATCTTTCAGATTTCCATAGAAGAGAGAACAACTGTTTTGTTCCTATGACTTTGCATCAAACAGGCTTCCTTACGTTGAATTCTTAGTCATCATCGTCAAGTTTTAGCAACTGTGTGTCTAATGGTGTATAATTAGGATTAGTTAGGATGACCTTTGTTTTTAGTCTATTACTTATTGATTGCTTAATAATTTAGTTTTTTCCTTAAATAAAACAAGACAGTTGTTTACAAAAAAACGCAGCGTTCCGTCACCCTCTGCTTCTGTATTTTGCTAGCTTAACAACATGTTAAAAACACAATATTTTATCTTTCCAACAAGCAAGTTTAAAAAACAGAAAGATCTGAGAAACCCTGCAGACACAGTGTACCCCCCGCGGAGTCCCGTTGTCCTGGGGTTTTTTTTACAAATCAAGTCCCTGGCTTCACTTCCTGGGCCTTAAACAGGTTCCACTACAACAGATTGTCACTCCACAGGGAGACAAAGCTTCAAAGGGCCTTCAGATACAGTATTTATAGAATGGGGGAGAACTGGAGACTCTCCTCAGACTTTCCTTTATGCAGCGGCGTCTGTCCGAGATACACACGTGTTGCCGAATTTAGTGGAAATTGTAAAAGTGCTTTCCATCAACAAATCCCCAAAAATGCAATACTTGTCATGTCTTGAAAGAGCCAATAACTTTTTTAAAAAACATGGGTTCTGGAATTCTTTCTAGCATTAAACACGTACCCTAAAGGCTCACTATCCATACAGCTTTTCGTTGCTGTGTTGCGATATTTTAGCACTTTATGAGACATTCTTTTGAATACGTAACAGTTGGATGCGTATTGGAAACTTAATTTAAAGTTTCAAATTGGTTCAGAGTTTAAAGTTTCATTTAAAGTTTTCTTTATTGAATGACCATCAAATACACAAGTTGTGGGTTATACTGTAATAGGCAACTAGTGTATGTTTTTTTGAACATAAGTCTTATAGGGCGATATAACGGAATTTGCTAACAATACATTCATATCACAGACCCTATAATAATATGAGCCACCCCATCGCCTTAAGAAATGCTTCGGAACATCTTTTTTGGAATGCTGAGGGATATTGGACCAGTCGTCAAGCAGAAAAAAAAATCTGTTTTTTATTCTGTGCTCCAGAACTTCCAAAATTAACGATAAGTTGAACGATGTTTAGATTTGGTGACTGGGGAGGCCATAGAAGGCATTTAGCTTCATTGTAACGTTCATAAAACCCTCCCTTAAATTTGGTTAGCAGCATGCAGTGGCATTGGAATTTCAGGATATGGAACATCATACGGATCCCCACTGAAGGCATCCATTGGTTTTCTGGGTTGTATTTTCTCAATTCATTCAACTTTTGCTTAACTCCAGAGCAGAACCTAGCAATTTTTCCACAAATCTAGAGATTAGGATTCAAATACAGGCTCACGTTTAATACCTTCTCCCTATGCCTATAGTAGCGCCACACATACACTCCTTGATATGGTCCATCCAGACAGAGGCAAAAAAAAAAACTGTTCATGTAAATTTGGCTATTTAGTTAGTATCGTTTGACAAAGTGCAGTGTGACAATTGCAAGTGGTAAACATGACCTTCCTAGCATCGATCCATACCCACTTACCCAATACAGCATCACTACAGACCTGGAGTCTATCCCTGGAATCAGAGGTCACCAGGCAGGGGGCACCCTGGATGGGACGCTAGTCCATTGCAAGGGACACACACCCTCTAAGGCCAATTCATACTCATAACTTCACTTAACCACATGTCTCCAGACTACAGAAGGAAACTACCTCCTCACTCTGGGGGTGTGCGACTACAGTGCAATGCAATGAGCCACCATGCCAGCCCACCTCCCCAACAATAACGTGAGATATGATATTATTACGCAGCATGTGGGTCTTCCTGTGGCTACAGCATCTCCACTAACACACAGAGCTGTGTTTACAGGCCACAAAATGATAAAAATAATAAAAATAAATATACATTGAAAAAAAATCCACATCCGAATATTCATTCTATGGTAAGGCCAGAGTTTTAACCCAGGGCTGATATTGGACGTTCTCCTTCATGCCAGGAAGTATTTACTAGTGGAGAGAGTCACTAATTTACCAGAAGAGTGTATCTTTTACTGTTCCCACAAGATCTGCTTTATGGAGAACCCTTCTACAGGAAGAACATATCATCGCCAAGCTAGTTGACTACCAAGACATTCATCAGTACAATATAAAAATGCACAATTGTTGAAATATGTGGCATGTAATATGGTGCTTAAATTTAATTTTAGATAGATATAGATGTAGGGCAGCATGGTGGTGCAGTGGTTACCATGGTTGCCTCACGCCTCTGGGACCCGGGTTCGAGTCCCTGCCTGGGTCACATGTGTGTGGAGTTTGCATGTTCTCCCCATGTAGTCGTGGAGTTTCCTCTGGGTACTCTGGTTTCCCCCCACAGTCCAAAAACATGCTGAGGCTAATTGGAGTTGCTAAATTGCCCGT
>JAODJX010000097.1:28259578-28274902 GCA_026776945.1 Isichthys henryi | reverse complement strand
ATTGCTTCCGGGATAGGCTCTGGACCCCCTGCGACCCAGTAGGATAAGCGGTTTGGAAAATGGATGGATGGATGGATATAGATGTAGTGTGGATATATGGTTAGCTTCTGCACACTGGATATGCGTCTATGCATCTCCAGTGGGTGTAGCTGTGTGTCATGCTATCTTATAACCAACACATCAGAACATGCCAGATTCTCCAACTGCACCAAGTCTACCTTGTTCCTTGTGAGAAACCTTAGCCCAGAAGAGGTGCAATCCAGAGAAGGCTTCTTTATTCCCGCAGGTTCCCTTTAGGTTCAGTGGTGATTTCACTCGCACTCACACAGTCTGGGTCATTGTACATGCAGGCCACTCCCAAATGAGCTCATGCCAGCATCTTCAGCTTGCTCTGCATGATGCTGCTGTTAATCTCCTTCTTCCCAGATTCATAAGCCATAGCTCTCCAGATTGGGTTGCTTCTCACCTACAATTAGTCCATCAGCTTAGGCACAGTAATACACACTCAATACACAATGTCAGGTTACATTCTTCAGCCTTCTTGAAAAAAAATGCCTTCATTAAACATGGAGTCCACACCTCTGTAACCACATTTCTGGATCCCTTCCCACTAGTAGATGATTAGCTGAATATAACCTTTCTTTTGACAAAACAGAAACACAGACAGTCTTTGCATGTCTGCTTAGCAACATGCTTCATACTCTACTGCTGCACCAATACCTGCACTTTTTCAGCCGTACTGTCCTTGGAAATAAAATAGTTCTGTATTCATCCCTACTAAAACATACTTGCCATTATCTCTCCCCCTACTCTTTGGAAAATTGTTTGCAGGGCAGGAGGAGAAAATTTGCCTTGGAGTGTTTTTTTTTCCTATTGGCTTATCAATCCAAAAATTATCCAATTTTCCATCCCTGTCCCTAAAGTGTCAGCCCTATGGCAAACTGAGACGACCTCGAAAAGCCAATGGACCAGTTGAAATATTTTGTTTCACGTTTAATGGTAAAGACCCATTAAACCACCTGTGGTTAGTGAATGCGATTTCACAGCCCATTCATCAATTTTTTATACTCGCTTGTCCTGTGCAGGTTCACAGGGAACCTATATCCCGGAAGCTAGAGACACAAGGCAGGGAATAAACCAGGGTGGGGTGCCAACCCATCGCAGGGCACACACACACCATTCACACACACATTTACACCTATGGACAATTTGACAACTTCTATTCACCTTAGCATGTTTTTAGACCGTGGGGAGAAACCAGAGAACCCAAAGGAAACCACACCACGACACGGGGAGAACACGCAGATCTCTCAGACATACAGACAGGGTGGTGATTTTACAATGTAAACGTTAATTTATTCAGTTTGTGAGGGTTTCCTGTCACATGACTGCTGGTTTCCGCTCGGCTGCCCAGGTATGTACCTGACCGGCACTGGCCCCCATCAGAACTTTCTGCTTTCCTGTATGGCTCTGTCATCCCACAAGGCTTCACGCCCAGCTGACAGCTCTACCATCTGCATTGATCCCCATTTCCATTAGCAGGGTAACGAAGAGGGACAAGGGAATGGCCAGGGTTAACAACTTAATTCAATCCCTGGGATTGCTTCCAAGAAAGGATGGTGAAGCCGAGTTGAGGGAGTGTAGAGTGTTTATGAAATCGGACAGGAAGCACTGCGATTGGGTTTCTGCTTTGCACGAAGGCAGGACCTAAAGTGTACTTTGTCTCTGAAAGACCCCAGGGCTCTTTTTCTCTGTACCTGCACTGATACCGAAAAGCACTGCATATATTTGTGATCACCTTTGTGAATCTAGAGATGTTTTGATTATAATAGTCAGACCAGTTATAAGAGAATGAGAACTGTGATGATTCGGTTCTTTATTTGGCTTTTTACATGCATTCAAAACACTCCTACGACGACTTCTGTTTTGTTAACGTCAACACATTTGTGCTGCCTCAAGTCAATTATAAAAATACACACAGAGAAACTTTACCTGCATTTATATCTCAATATTCCCTGATAATAAATTTAATAAAAAACCTTAAAAACTATGCTGGCCAGAGTGAACAGGTATACTGTGTCATAACTTTCAGGCTTTTCCCTCATGGAGGGACAGGAAGCCAAAAAACTCTGCATGCAGCAGCCATACTGCTGTCACGAAGGACCAAGGGAATTAAAGCCGCACCGCAAAAACAAACCAAGACAAAAAAATACTAATTTTCCACATACGATAGCAGAAGCTGCCATGTTAAGGTAAGTTAAGAACACATTAAGTCGAGGTGAGAAAAGATGTGTATTTGATGACTTCAATCAAATCTTTTCCTAAGTATCTTTATGGAAATGGAAAATGCATATTAACTGAGCTGTATCATTAACAAACAATCCTCATATTACAAGCCTCACAACAAGTAATGCGATTTCCTCCTGCACGCATGAGAGCGACTCCTTCATCTGCCGCGATGTACTGCTTCCATGCTACGTGCAATCAACATGCAAATGAGGGCCCAGCAAGCAGCAGCATGGAGGAATGATTTGGGCCTCATCCAGCCGCTCACTGGGAGCTCACTGGGCTTGGGTGAGTGGGTGGGGTGGGGGGGTTCCAAATGCATTGCAGTGACAGTGAGTAAGAGCTATCACAAATTTGTGTTAGTGCAGAAGTCACGTAGCCCGGAGAGTCACCATATCTGGTCAAAGACGATCTTGTTTGCTATGGCCTATCTGTCAGACAGGCATGATGGCAGATCCACATGCCGCAGTTGGGCATAAGAGAAGAAGATGGATGATGGAACCCGAACGGGTTAACTCCAGAATGGCCCCCACCTCCAACAAGCTCCACCCCCAAACTCCTCTACCTAAATTGATAAGCAGTGGTACATCAGTTTGAAATGAACTGGCTTGTTCACCAAGGCTTGGAGACGGCAGAACTCAATCAGTGCTGGGTCACATGGTTCAAAGCGGCAATTCAGCACCGCCAGAGCGATGAAAAATGCGAGGTGACAGTTCATTTTGCCGGTGACAGTTTGTCGGTCTCGCTCACTGGCTTCCCAGTCAATTCCACCGACGCGGTGAAGGTTGAGTCCCCCCTCCTCTTCCCCACTTTGTATTCCAAACAGCGGGATGGGGAGACAGCAATGTGCTGTTTCAGATTGAGGCAGCAACAAACGCCTGAAGGGGAGCTAAAGCAGTCAACAGTCCCCTTCTCTCTTACCAGTACCACCTTTCCATAATAATTAATACCACTGTCTATTCATACGTACCTCTTTTGCAATCTCTAGGGTCGATGTCTAGTGTCTGGTTTCCTGGTGCTCACAGAAGGAATCAGCTGTGCTTGGGAAGATGTCATGGAGGAGGACATTCTGTCAACACTTGGGGGGGAGGGGGGGGCACAATGGCGCGGCTAAACTTCATGTTCAAATGAGCCAGTCTCTAGTGGCATAGGTGTGAATATGTTGTGGCAAATACAATGCTCCAGACATTCTTGCATTACATTTGTTAATAAATAGACTGTGTCGTGAATTTAACATATGTTGAGCTGTGTAGCAACAAAAAGGGTTTTTGTTGTGTTACACTGCAATTGCAGTGACACGTTGATAGTTGTACTCTTCATAGATCCTGTCACATAGCTTGTATAGATCACTGCAGAAAAGCCATTCGTCTTAAACCAACAAAACACAAAACTCATATTTGCTTCTGTCCCATTCAGCATCCCCAGATAACTGCAAGACACTTATGCAAATCCCTTACTCAGAACTTTTATATCACCTTTCTGTCTTCTTTTACCAAGAACTCATTAGGATTTAGTATGACGAGTCCATGCAAAATACTGACCCTACGAGTGATCGAATCTTCAAGACATTCATTAGGAAGGAAGGGTTTCAGGTTCTCTTAGAATGAAACATTATGTAAAGGGGATTTGTGCTGAGATGTTCAGAACGTTGCACGTTGCCTGCGACTCTGAGAAAGTTCAGTTTTTTTTGTGTCACTGCAGCCAGCCAAGAAAAAAAATGTTCTAGCGCTCTTACAATTAATTACTCAAGTGTACAGCTTTTTATTCAAACACATGTAGACAGCTGTAGTCCTTTTAGAAGCATATCACATTACATCATCAAGCACGATGATATGAATTAACTTCTCTGGTGGGTCCCTAGCATGTATGTGACATTGGGAACTGTATACCGGGGAGCTGTTATTTAATTTACATCCTCAGACAGAGAGAAAAGCTTATACTGGGGAAAGAAAACAGAAAGATTGGGATATATTTTGCAAAAGCACCTATATTTTTATCTGATTTTCTATGCAGGGTCATGGTGGTCCGGAGCCTACGGGCACATGCACGCCTATGTGGCAACTGCAAGTCACCTCAGCATGATTTGGGACCGTGGAGAGAAACTGGAGACCCCAGAAGGACGTGTAGGGAAAATGCCACACATATAGACCCAGGGCAGAGACTCAGACCCAGTTTCTAGCAGTGCAAGACATTTGCACATAAAATATCACACTGAATTTTTAAATGATGAGTAGGACTGTTATGAGAGCAGACAACATAACAACACAGGCATTTGGAAAATGTTTGACAGCTTCCATAAAACTCAGCATACTTTTAGAATGTTAGGCATATATTAAAATGAGCTGATATCTGCCACATTTTCGCTACATTTATTGCCTTTTCTAATTCCATAAGGACATATACAGTAAGCTACTCCTTCTGCATTCTGGGTACATTTTAAGGACATTCACCTTAGGCAGGCAGTGTAGTGATGCTGTCAACATTCCAGCAGTAGCCGCTTTGCAGTGTTCCAGGCACAAGTCTAACAGCCTGGTGAATTTTCAGATACCATCTGTTAAACAAATAGATTGGAGCAGTCTTACATGACACGTAAAATCCTGCTCTGCTGCTGAGATATAGTCATTACCAAAATACACCATTCTTCTCGATATCTGAAATCACATTGGATTTTTGTTAATTGTGCTAAATACTCCATGTAGCAAGAATGCTGCATTGTGCCTTTACCAGGTTGGACGAATAACTGCAGGCACGTGTTCGGTGCCTGAGATCTACATGGCATGGCGTACAAAATGAAAGCCAGTGCCAGCTGCCAGCTTTGCCGTCATGCCTCCCCGTCTATGCCATCTGTGGTGTTATTATTTTTGCCTGTTATTTGGACCTGCACCCCCCCCCCATTCAGCAGGATGGTCCCCCACTGTAATCAGAAAGATGACATCAGTTTAATTTTACCAACAGAGCTGTCCATCACTCAGATGCCTGACCACCCTAAACCCTTCTGCTCGATTCTCAGCTCACATTCAGCTCTGCCAGTTATCATCATATGCTACATTCAAAAACGAAAGCTTTTCCTCATCTTTTCTACAGTCCATGGCAGTATATAAAAACATTTGTTAGGGGAAACTCCATCTCTCACATACATGTCTCTGCTGCCTCACTTTATTATTAACAGCATAAGTCGCCGGTTCTCTGACCGTGAGCCTTTGTGTTGCGCTGGCTACAGTCTAATTCTGCTATTCTCCTCCATGACTGACTGTGTATAATAAAAACACTTTATTTTCTCTGTCCCCCATCTCTTCCTCGTGTTTTTGCGTTGTTCCATCAAACTAATTTGATTCTTTCTCTTTTCTATTTTCAATCCCAATCTTTTCACGAGTCTCATTTCACTCTTTTTGCCTACCCCATCTTGCACTCCATGACACGCCTGTAGGTGAGGGTGAGCTTGGCAGCGAAGGGCAGCCACCTGCAGCGGCACCCATGGAGCTGGGGGTTAAGGGCCTCGCTTAAGGGCCTACAGATGTGACTGTTCTGCCCAGGCCCAATCACAGACACAGAGGCGTAGTCGGCTGTGCCACACACTGCTCACTCATAAAGGACTGCTAGTAAACATTGGTTTATGCAAAGGGAGCATTTGGGTCACGACCCATGGTTTTATAATTGCTGATTTACAGTTAAAGAAAATAATCTCCCTTGTTGCATGGGTGTGTCAATGCATTTCTCCCTCTTCCTGTATATCTAAACAGTTAGGTATGGTAAAGAAAAAAAAAAGAACTGACATCTGCAGAGGAAACACTGGCAACTGGGGACTTAATATGTGTATTTTTGTTTGCAGAACATCGCAGTGCACATTATCTACATGGATCTGACACTCATGCATCCCATTACCAGCGATTGTGATGTGAGGTTCTGTGCTGTCTGACAGCCACCCTTTTAGGCCTTCTCTGGGGCAGCCATCTGAACAGCACTTCTTATTCCTATTTGCGACTGCTGTCCCTGTCAAGAGATGACAGCATTCGAGGGGACGGCCCCTTCCAATTGGCAAGCAGCATCTGCCAGGGCTAGAACTGCTGTGGGGGTTGCCATGACAACCCCTGTGATGTTTAAGGAGTACAATTCCAGCCTCTCTCCCCCATCTCTTCCTGGTGTTTTTCTTTTCATCCACAGGAAAATTTGACCCTCTATCCTCTTTCCTTGCTTCTGTTACTATTTTTCTCTCTATTTTTGAGTGCAATCCCCTTCATTTTGCACGTCATTTTTCAACTAAACTGGTAAACTGAAAACCGTGTGCTTGCCTTTTGCCTTCCTACCTCTGTGAAATTGCTGGAATGTGGGTCAAAGAGCTGAATATCAAGCATTAGCCCTTTTACTGAGATCCTGATAAGACTCAGGGACCTACGGATTGGGGCGCATTGGTGTGTCACAGTTATCTCTTGATTCAGTAATGTTTGTGGTCTCCCTGATCGCCGAATCCCTTAACTGCTACTGCCAATCCTGACCAGAAAGGTTATCAATCTGTATCAGGCAGCAGTGAAAAGAACAACCTATTACCATCCCTGTGACCATGATGTTGATCAGACAGAGCGATTTGTCCATATCTTTTGATTCCGTCATGCAGAGTGAATAAGCAAAACGTGTCCTATGTCAGAATTTCACTCAAAGTAACAAGCTCCGCTGATCTGTTTGTGAACATATGGGTAGTTTATGGATGTTGATCATTTATGGGTACATGTTTAATGTAAAGTGTCCTGAGACCCGCAAACATGGTCAAAGATTTGCTATTGTCACAGAGTTTAAGGATTACATATACATTATTCAACCAGTTCTGTTTTTGGAGCTGAATGCATACTGCAATACTGAAATAACACATTTGTGGCGACAGGGAGAGTATTGGATTTTAACAGATGGTAATAGATTTTAACACAACATTGACAGTTTTGCTGTTTGGTTGGATTTTATCCTCGGTGCCATTCCAGCATTCTTTGGGACACATTTAATAGAAATTAGGTCAATCCTAACCCAAGACATAAAAATATACACATATCCCTATAGGGGCTGTAATGGGATGCAGCATGAGTTTACATGCTAGGCGACAACCACCCATCTGCCTGCCAAGTGTCTGCCAGCCATTAGAGCTGATTTGCTTTTTTTTTGGGGGGGTGGGGGCAGTATTATGAAGCCTCTTGCTAGGCTAAAGTTAAATAGTACGGCTTCAATGTACAGAAGATAGAAACAACTGCCTGTGAAATGCTTTCTAAACCTGAATTTAAAAACAATGGAGTGGAATTGCAAATGAATTGCAAATAGGTTTTGCTGTGTCGCTCTGCTGTAAATATGACTTGATCTTTAAAACTAATCTGCCTGTACTCAGAAGTCCACTGAAGCTGCAGCCGTGCTCCAAACTGTTGGACTGGTCATGTTTTGTATTGTGTTTTTGCAGAAATTACTTCTTTGTTTCCAGTCTTTGTCATCTTTCTCTACTTTTGGGTGGCATAATCCTAACTTTTGATATCTTGATTCTCTCTCTCTCTCTCTCCCTCTCTCTCTAGCACACAAACTACAGTACAAAGATATGCTCTCTTATGCTATTTGTGGTTGAGGTGGAGACACTTGGGAAATCCCAACACAAATGTTATTTCTGTAATTCTCCTTAACATTAACCATGCGGTCACAGGCCTTCTGTCATCCTGTACTTGCAGGTACCACTACATGTTCAGTTCCAGTAATAAATGGGGAATTTAAAGAAATTATAGACAGTGGAGGAAAATCCACGCTTTGGACTAAGAGCAGGCGAGTGACGAGGCGAATTGCACTATGTTATGTAAAAATGTGCCGTAGAGGTGAACGTTAAAGCATAATAAAACATCAAAAAATGACTACAGTGACAATCCTCCTCTGGCCTTCTCGTAACCTCTACACATCCTGCTGTAGAGTTCATTCTAGCCCAGCCTTTTCTGAATGCCCTTAGTTCCCAGTCAGGGAACAGGGGTATGTGTGTTATGTGTGTGTGCGTGGGGTGGGGGTGGGGGGCGTAATCTACATCAAATCAGAGTTAAACAGTGCCCCTCCCCAGCAGATAATGCAAATCAAAAGAAATGCAGAGATAAGAGAAACTGCACCGCCAGAGAAGAAAAGATGGAGGGAGTGAATTGTAAAGTGCTCTCTGGGGGAGATGAGAGGCTGCAGGGCTGGTGGAGCTTAGCAGGTTCCACTGAGCGGCCAAGGCTGTGTTTGATACTGGGCCTTTGTTGCTCTTTGGTGTGTGCATTGTTGGGTGGTGTAATCCCCAGCGGATTACACAAGGCTGCTGTCTTTCATATGGGTGCCCTAGTGGGTGGGCTGAGGCCCTTGGCCCCCTATTCTGTAGATCCTCACCTGGACATTGCCAGAGGCACAGGTGAGACAAAGGTCAGAGATCCAACTTCTTTCTTACTTCAGATCTTCACCACTCTTTTGAGGAAACATGGCTTTGCCTTCCGTTTACTACATGATACACAATCAGGCTAAACAAAACACAAAACTTGTTTTACTTCGAGCCATGAATTAGACAATAAGTAATAAGTAACATATAACCATCCAGCAACTTCCATAACTGCTTATACAGTGCAGGGTTGCACTAAGCCGGGAACCTTGGGATGCTCTTTGGAAGCCCAGGCTGAAATGCTAGTCCAGTGCAGGTCATACGATCACTACAGGCACTTTAGAGAAGCAAATTCATCCAGCCACATTTTCATCCAGCAGAAGGACACCTGCATAAACACGGTGAAGAGCATGCAGACTCAGAGCTGTGGGTGGGACCCCAGCCAACACCCTGGAGGTGTAAGCCCAGGGTGCTACCCACTGAGCCACTATGCGCTTCTTATTAAAATGATATCTGTTGTGTTTACATCTCTTCCCTTTATACTACAGCTAGACGGTTCCCTTTTTACTTTGCACGTCAGCCCAAGGTCCACGAAGGCCAGTGACAGGTTTCTGTCAGCTGATGGCCACGGGATTTACGATGCCACAGGATGACTGTGAGTCCCACAGTGTGAGTCTCTGCAACGGCAGCCAAGACAACCTAGCAAACTCCAATCCTGCCCCCTTCCATCAGAGAAATGTCAGCAAAGTGAGTTTTATCCACTTTTTCTCCATTTTATCAATTGAATTGTTTTTCGGTGACTTTCTTTATGAGCATTCCTTCCTGCTCTGCCTCTTCCTTCCAAACGTAAATATTTACTTCTCGCTCACCCCTCCTGCCCACAAACAAATCCGCATTGTTTCCCTCGCTTCCTAGGTGCTCCATCTACAAAGTTATTGTTTGTCCTGTGTTGCTGTGCAGGTGTGGCCCTCCACCTTGCACGTCCTTGAAATGCAAGAAACAAACCTTGCATTTCCTGTCTGGCTTGGCAAACACACGAGGAATGTGCCAAGCTGGACTGCTGATGCTCCCAGACCCCCCTCCCCCCCCTCGCTATCTTCCTTCTGTCTCCCTCAGCAGTAGGCAGTAGGCCTTTGCTGGTCATTGGTATGATCTGCTCCCCCTTTCTCAAATAGTCTTGATGGAGATATGTATAGGAAAATTGCAGCTCCACCCATCACCTCCTGTATCAATGCCTGTGGGAGAAAGGGGGGGCTGTTGTGAAAACAGAACTGGGGTCTTCCCCCTTCCCCACCACAGGTCCTGTGTTGAATCTTGTCCCTGGGATTGTGATGGCAATCAGGCTCCAGTGGAGCTGAAACAGTTGAGAGCGGGGAGATCAAGAGAATGTTGCTCCTGACTGTATTGGCATGCATAGATCAGACACGTCACAAACACTGTGGATTCCCGACTGGCCGCTCGCTTTGCATTCCCTGCCTCTGTGCCCCTTCCCCCTCTGGGGGGACTTCCCTAAACTAAACTCTGCATTGCTGACAGACTGGAATATTTCATAGTTGATTTATCGGCTCTGCACAATTCCCCAATATCTTGAAACTGCACATATATCATTAGCATCAACCGACATTTAACTGCTGCAGTGAACAGTAGAAATGCCTGCTTTTTTCTTTCGCTGTGGAGGTTAAGAAAAGGTAAGGAAGCCCACCAGGGTGATAACTATTGTGTCATACTCTGCTAGGAAGTCTGAATAAACATGATGGTGACACATCCGTTCAGAAAAATCAGAAATGTGTTGGAACTTATTGGTATTCTGTAAAAATTCATTTTCAAACACCAAGCTGAGTTACCCAGCAATTCCGAAAGGATTAATTTTAAAATACGAGGTTATGAGTGTACGAGTGTTGGGCACAAAATGGTAACAGTTTTTATATATAATCTGCCTACAGTGAGTATACTGAGTATTTGTAACATTTCAACAACTTACTAGTTGAGATTCAACAAGTAATATAACATCGGTTGAGTGAGCAGTCAAATTCAATTAAATTATTCTAAGAATATGTAGGTATGTTCATGAATTGTTACGAATACTCTATATTCTGTTAAATATCTACAGACACAGCAAAACAGCTGAATTGTTGAATATCAACTTCGTTGTTGAAATGCTACAAATACTCTGCAGACGGATTATCCAAATAAAGTGTTACCCACCAAATTAAAAAATTAAATGAATAAATCCTGACTTGCAGTGCCCTCATACTGTTGACACCCTTGATTCTGAGATATTTCTCTTCAAAATTATAACTGTCGAACTCCTTTTTCTGACTTTTAAGAATAAAATATTTAAATGATGATTTCAATATCAGCATTCACAAATAAGGAATGTTAGAAAATCTCAGACAACCAGACTTTATGTATACAAACTTCTTATACTTATTTGGCTGGATAAATAAAAAAAAAATTACAATGAAAAATATTTTAACGGTTTCAGTCACCCTTGAATCAGTTGCAGGAATGAACAACGCAGCAATTTGTACTTTAATACAAGTTATTGCTCTGCTGAAAAAAATAAATAAATAATAAAAAAAATCACAGCGTCTTACCAGGAATAGGCTATTACTGCTGTAATGGGTTAAGAATGACTTACCTGACTGTCTCAACGGGATCATTATTTTGAGTACATGCTAGCACATTATGGCTTTTATTTCCATTGCACTGAGGGACTGATAAAATGTTATTTTATTATATATACCTCCCATTAATTCTCATTGTCTGTAATAATAGCGAATAAATTATTTGTATATCTGGGATTTTAAGACTACCTCTCTTTCTAAATATTTCGGGTACGTTTTTGCTTTAGGAGAATATGGGAAGGCATTGCTGATTCCAAAATCAAGACATATTAAGTTAAAATACTTTCCTAATTAACGGATGGGGCTATCATAACGTAGATGTTTATTTTATTGAATGACGAGTAAGTAGACCATCTAGGCTCAATATGAGCATGCCCATTATGCTGAAATAAATATTTCTTAACTGCTTTACTTCGGCCATTAATTATATTGTACAATCGTGTATGCATACTTTATCGGTTCATATCAATATATATATAAATAAACCATTCCGCATTAAACACAGAATCTATAGTTTTAACGTCGTGTTCTCTTTAAATCTGTTAAAGGCAGCGGTACTTTTTCATTCAGTCTATGTAAAATTAAAAGCCGCAGATCGCGGACAGCGACGATTGCCCCCTAGTGGTAGATTTTTTCATATTTTAAAAGCAAAGCTCCAACCTTACAAAATTTTAACCCCAAAAGAATGGAGGAACAAGGACATCGATGCATTGTTATAGAGCGAGGTAACTTTGATGTCATTGCACTTCTATTGCAGTTGAATTGAGAATTTAGGACTGAAAACTATTGAGAATTTAATGTAAGAACTTCTAAGTTTTGCCTGCATCCCATTTCCGCTGACAGGTCAATTCAAGTTAGACCAAACAAAATGTAAAAATTTATCATAAAGGTGAACAAAATATAATAAAAACAACCGATAATCATTTGAACATTTGTTTGATATTAATTCTGCATTGATCCCACTTCTGGCTTAAATAACTCTGTATCTTTGTGCTTCCTGTCAGAAAGACGGTTATGGTTACGATAGGCTTTGCCATTCCTGCCTTATCAGCCTGTTTACAGCCTCTGCAGCTCAGGTTTTATCACTCCCGGGGCTCCTCTGCCTTCTTAAAATGAAGATATGATATCTGGCCTGTATCAGCAGCTCCTTTTCACAGGCTCCACATCGCCGCCCTTCTGTTTTGAAGGGCCGAAGCCCTCTCAGTCCAAGGTGTAGATCTAGTCTCTTCGCAGCAGATGAAAGTCAAAGGCTATCAGTCCACCCCTGAAGCAGACCTGCAAGCCACACATGCATGCACACATGCATGCATGCACGCACGCACGCACACAGGCATGCATGCACACACTAAGTACCATCACAACCTCCCTCTGTCGGGTGACACTTAATGACAGTGTTTCTTTTCAAGAGAATAGAAGATCAAAATGGGACTGAGGGAAAATAACTTGTAAAAGAGACACGATTTTTTTTCCGTATTATTGGGCAAGACAATATTGCTGCTTCCAGAATGTTACGACTGTGAGATTTAGTGCAAAGTATGAAGAGTTAAATACAGGAATGTCTCACATGTTCATCCCCGTGATCTGGATTATTTTTAAGATTAAATAAAAAAAAAAAAATTTTTATTTCACTAGGCAGACATATCTGTCTCCCTAGTGAATTTTAATATTTTTTTCATGGCAGATTTCATATCGTAAAGCCGAATTAAAACAAGCAATTAAAACAGACTGATAGAAAGATGCATGAATTAATCAATTGATTAGTTAATTTAAAAAAAAACGCCCAAAATCCAGCAAACCTATATTGCACTTTGTAGTTGAGAACCACAAAATCTAAAAGCGGTGACTACAAGTGGTGGGGGCGGGGGCCACTATCAGAGCAGCCTGGGGAGGCATGCATCTGCATATTTTCCCTCCTTTACTTTTCTACCGTGATGTTTGTTGGCCCAGCGTGTATGTATTTTATATCCATTAATGACTAACCACCTAATCAGCACAGGAACTCAGTGAAACTGGTGCCTCTGCCAGGAAACACAAACCCACACAGGAGCACAAACACTTACCAACTGTGACCAACTCACAGGTGCAGTTGGCCTAACCCGAATATTTTTGGACAGTGATAGGAAGCTATATATTTGATTGTCGTCCCCCTCCCCCCACCAATAAATATGCTCAGGCCCTAATTCCTGACTATCCCCGTACTTGCGTAGCCCCCACTGACTTCTCCGTCCTTTTGGTTTGGATCTGCTTTTTATTTTGAGTCCTTTTCATTCAATCCATCTTCACTTCCTCCCTCGAATAAAGCTGATGTTCCTTTCTTCCATCCTCTTGTAATTTAGCTCTGTTTACCATCCCACAATCTAAAAAGGGTCATGGTTCTATAACGGAGCATTATAGCATGCAATAATGCATTATAGTGTACCACATATGTATTGCATTATAACACATTTTGGAACACTTTATATGTTATGCATCATCTTTGACAATTTGACAGTAGTGTTGGCCACTTAATTTGATATAATAAACAACCAGAATCCTCCTTGAATGATTATATGTCACCTATCAACAAATAATTTGATGAAATTATTTAAAACGCAAATGAAATAGTACTATATATTCATTTTAACATGATCATTATACTTTAGCTATATCTAGTGTAAGGGAATCCACTTACAACAGTGGTATTGGTGCAAGTGATCATTTTTCAATATTCACGAAATATAGGCAAGAATTGACTGGATATTATCCATAATCTGCTGCAAAAGTTTACCTTCACAAGTCACCTGCAGAAAAGAATGCAAATGAAGAGGAAATGCAAGAAAGACGATGTCAACTACTCACTTCAACATCCTCATCCATGTCAGCAAAATACTATTTGTTTAACCCGAGGAGTGATAATCTTGTTGACATATTGATATGTGGGAGAAGATAATCTATGACTAAACGTCTCTTATCAAAAGTAGAGTTATTAAGGTCTTCTAATTTGTTACCACCATTTTTGTTGACTTTACTAATACTTCAGTGGATCTATATTTAAATACCTGTAATATATTTGCTTAGCATTTTACCAGAAAACTACAAACAAAAAAAGCATTAAGGTCAGAAACTGGACACTGGGTTAATTCCTGCAATATTTTTCATGGCAACAAATCAAAACGATTAATGCTGGATTTTAGGAACAACAATAAAAAATGTTCTGATGGCTGGTAATTTGCATAATCCATATTATTGGCCATCATCATGCAAGGCACCTCCTACACTCTATTCCAGAACACTTAGATTTTATATTGCTTTACAAAGATTTGAATGGGGATTTTCAAACAGCTGAGATGCTGCTGACTGTCCGTGTGTGTCTGGGATATGAATCCCTCCCAGGGGCTCAACTAGACATCCATTCATACACAACTCCTCTCTTTAATGGCCCTAGATGGAACTGGCACCATAAGATGGAGAATGACCCTCCCTCATTAGCAGACCTTAGCGGCCATCAAGCCTCATCCGCACACATTGTGTTGAGAAATTCAAATTGGTTTATGCACTGGGAGAGTTGCTATAGGTCCGCAGTGTGGCCTGGGTTCGCTGTACAGGACCAACTGGATAATTTTAGTTGAAAAGGAAAGGTCACTCGACTGAGACGCAGAGGTAAGAGAGGTAACGGTGCAAAAGCGAAGGCATCCCTCTCAGTATCCCAAAAGGCTCTTAAAAACGGCCCAAAAGGTGTCATGACACTGCATTAAGAATGCCCTCTGTGGAGAACAGCTGAATAACTAGTTACTCAACAGGTGTTTCCCACCACAGGTCTTATCTCAAAGGGCAGTCACAAGGCTGACTGCTAATGTGATTTTTTTAGTAAATAGATTTTTACTTTTTTGCATTTAAGAGGAACAGGAACACATTCATCAAACTATCGCGCAAACTGTTGTTACAGGGGACGATGATTTGAATATGTGAGTAAAAACCTTCCATCCATTTTCCAAACCGTTTATCCTACTGAGTCACGGGGGGTCCGGAGCCTATCCCGGAAGCAATGGGCACGAGGCAGGGAACAACCCAGGATGG
>JAODJX010000097.1:28230184-28252210 GCA_026776945.1 Isichthys henryi | reverse complement strand
CTAATTGGAGTTGCTAAATTGCCCGTAGGTGTGCATGTGTGAGTGACTGGTGTGTGAGTGTGCCCTGTGATGGGCTGCCCCCCCCCATCCTGGGTTATTCCCTGCCTCGTGCCCATTGCTTCAGGGATAGGCTCCAGATCCCCCGCGACCCAGTAGGATAAGCGGTTTGGAAAATGGATGGATGGAAGGATGTATGGATGTATTCCCTTCAAGCGCACATGAATACATGCATAGAATATAACTACAAGTGTTTAGTGTTGATGAATGGAAAATCTTATATACAAAGCATATGCATACAATTAATGTTGTCTTCTAGTCTATGCTGTTACATTTTTTTTCCTTCAAATATAATGACATTCTATGTATATTTACATATTGTCCCCTCAACTTCTGGCGAAGTACGTGTCAGTTAAATGTGTCGCGTTCGTCGTGTTCATAATGCACTGACACAATTACTGAGAACTCAGGCAAACAGCTGGCAAACACACATACCTAAAAAGCAGACTGAGGCCCGTAACTGAAGCCACAATCAAACATGTGTGACAGAAAGGACGTTGTATCCAAAGGGAAGGGCTTAAGTTGGCTGAGACTAGCGGTGCGTTAGTGTTTCACTGAGATGGGTTTTCGTTGGGGTGCACTGAGAGATGTGCTGTCCTTCTCCATTTGCGTTTTGTATAAGCTGAGCAAAATGAGGGCAGCACATGCTGATTACACTTTGAAATGCAATATTACTCAACTGTGGAAACCAGCAAGCTGAGGAAGTAGCACAGTAGCGTTACAGTTAATCTCCAGAGACCAGCACCCACTCTAGTTACAGAAAAACGCTTTGTAAGATCTTTAAGTACGTAGCTGATGTGCTTCTCTACCCTTTTTGCGAAACAAATCATTTTCAAATAATCTAAAAATAGTGTACATAAAAAAAATAAACTTGCATTTTAGCGTTTTAAATCCATTTAGTTAATGGACCTTCAAGGCTCAATCATTAAACGGCCTGAAAAAATACAAACCAATGAAACACTTCAATAGCTTAAACCTTCATAAGAACCCAAGACCTTCCCAGAAACACACCTCATGCCCTTAAACTCACCCAAGCTACTCAGTTAACCCAGTTTAACCCCTGGACCAACTTATACTGGATCAGCTTGGTTTCATTAGTTAAGGTTTGTGTTAGTTATCAGTTGCCATGGGCAGCTTGATTCAGTCCTTTGTGGTTGTTCAATTTCTTGTCAGCTGTTTTCTAATCGCACATGTAAGGTATATGTAAAGAAACATTACGTAAGTTGCATGCATAATGTATTCCTCTTATACTCACAATCACTCAGTCCTCTTATTTTGTTAATTATACTAACAGAATTTTCTATGGCAGCTGTATGGCTGGAAAGTATTTCCGGTTGGCTATTAATAAAATGCCTCATCCGGTTGTATGAATTACAATTGTGTTATTTATAATTTTCCTCTTCTTTTCACTTTTCTGCAGAAATCCTCTGGATTTTCCCTCCAGATGTGAGTAACTCACTTTTAATAAAAACAATTTTGTGGTTTTATTTGCACAGAAATTGAGTTGCATCATGGTCTTGGTGTAGAACCTGAAATACTGTATGAACCACATCAATGATATGCTGATGTCTTGCATGCTGCAGCTACCCTTCAAAATGTGATTAGAAAAATACCTTGAAGTTTTAAAGTCTTTAAAGCCGTTTGCTTGAACTGTTGTGCAATTTGATGTAAGTGACCTTGGCACAATGTGGAGATTTGTGTGCGTTGATACAGTTGGTTATTGCGATCTTTATACAGTTTATGTGTGATGCTGGTACATAACATTCTGCTTGAGCAAAGATCTGCAGCTATGGGTATTGCCTTTTTTTATGCTGCATGCATCGCTGGCAGGAAATGGAGGAAAAGAAATGTCATTGTCTTTTGAAAGTGAGGTCACTGTCGGCTGTATGACAAAAATGTATCACATAACAGTGGTTTCTCTGTTCTGTATATGTAAATGTAAATGCCGGCACGTCACTCTTCTCCCCACGAGCTATTTCTTGACTTTTTTTCTTTGACACATTGTGTGACAATTAACTGAATTGTATTAATATCTGCTGTAACCTCTGAAGTGTAATTTACCAGCGGGCTTTTGTCAAGTGGCTCAGCAGATCAGGTGCGGATAATTTTTGAATAAGCTCTGGGTAGCTGTAAAGTGCTTTGGTGATGTTCTCAAAACCTAATTATAGCGGAAATCCACAAGGGCAGAGAATATCTATGGTTATATTCGAAAAACCTTCCTAAGGGCACCTTGTATCTGTATGTAGCACATTTTTTTGGTTTAATTGAGTACGGTCTTCAGTTATTCATTTGTGCAAAATTTGTCTCATGTTATTTATTTTAATGTTACAATTATTAGTTATTCTTGTTAGTATAAAGTGAATACTGCTGTTTTGCATGCACCTATACACTGGGGTCGAGTCCGAGTGCAACTTCCTTCACACTTATGGTCCTACTGCATGTGTGTCATATGGCTGAAATATTCAATGTGGAAGGAATGGACAGGGATAAAGATCTGAGTGACTTTATGAAGGCCAAATCATTATGGTCAGACAAATGGATCAGATTATCTGACAGACAGCAAGGCGGGGGGGGGGGCTCATGAACATGGTGAGTGACTGGTGAGGAGGGGAAAACCACTAACTGCTGACAGCGTGACGGGGGCAGCCGAGGCCCTGGATCACACTTGTTGGTCCAATGCATCCCACAGATGCTCAATTTTGTACCGGTCCGTCCACATGATGCAACTGAAAAGGGGATTCATCAGACCTGGAGACCTTCTTCTATTGCTTCAAGGTCCAGTTCTGATGCTGACATGCCCATTCTAGGTGCTTCCAATCCAAGTCAGCATGGGCACTTTTACTGGCCTGCAGCTACCCAGCCCCATACTCAGCAGGGTTCGATGCCCTGTGTGTCGTGACGCATCACTCCCATGATCATCATGAAAATTATCTTCCATTTATTCCACAGTAGCCCTTATGTCAGTTTGTACCAGACTCACCCTCATTCACATCCCGCATCATATATGGCTAATCTTGCATTACTGGGTGAATCTATTGATGTCGTTGCACTGCAGTTGTGCCGTCATAGCGTGTTGTAATATTTAAGTTCTGCAACAACTGCATGTTCATTCACTTTAAATATCAAGTGCTTCCATATAACTGAGGCTTTCGCTTCTCTTTTCATTTGGATCCTCGTCTGCTGGTGCTCTGTCTTTCTCCCGCCATATTGCAGTTATGAAGGCAAATTGAAGGCAAATTTTTCATTGATGCTTTTTATAAAACTACTAATCACGTTTAATTTAACTGAAATGCAGTCACGTCGATCTGAGCAGAATCAGTGTGAGAGGAACCTTGATTTGTTGTATATTGTTTATGTTTTATAGCACATTCCTCTTCACTCTTCAGAGTCAAAAAAATAGAAGCATCTTGGATACAGGTCTCTCAGCATATATGCCCACAATACACTAATACCACTGTTTACCCTAGTTTTAAAATAGACACAATTAATTTAAGGAAACCTTAACAATCATCGAAATGACTGATGGTTTTGTGTTTTTTGCTGTTGAATTTGATCCCTGTATAGATACCTGGGTTACAGCCGTTACCATCGCTGATGTTTAAGAGAATCATACTTTTGGTTCCCCTGTAACAGACAGGCACCCTCTGAGGATTGTCTCCTTGCTTGTGCTCTATTCTTTCTTGAATAGATTCCATTGTCACTGCAATCTTGTGCTGAATAAAAGGTATAGAATATAGATGGGCATTATTTGAGGTGTCTACATCCATCCACCCTTTCATCCATCCATCCATCCATCCATCGATTCATCCATCCATCCATACATGCATTTTCCGTATCTGCTTGTCCTGTGCAGGGTTGTGGGTGTCCAGAGATTATTCAATGCAATTCAGGGAATAACCCAGATCGAGACACCAGCCAGTCGCCGGAGGTGTCAGCAATTGACCATGTATTACGAGTTATTTCTGCAAAACCTTTTTCCATATTATGTATAATCTGTCTCTTTTTCTATAAGGATAAACTGAAGGATTCACATTTTTTCCACATTTCTTGAAAGCATCAGAAATGTAGTATTTTGTATCTTGCACTTTATTAATGTATCAGTGTCATTGTACCAATAATTTATCATATTCAGAGTCTATAAGTATGATAACTCAAGGTAAATGCTTCCTTTCACAATAAGCGTAATTTAATCTTTTCAGTAGAACAGTTTCAGTGCTTTAACTCACTGCTGTTGTCTTACGGCTTATATAAACTGCAGTAGCATCAGTGATCGCACCTTGCTAATGAAACTGTAATTAGAAAATAACCAGATAACTCAATGTAAAGCCAGTTTCAACCCCAGATCAGATCAGCACACAGCCTTACAATGCATTTAAAGGCACCAATGGTGAAACCATTAATGGGGAGGAGCTATATGGACTTCGTTGTTTACTTCCCATTACAGCATAATTGTTAAAATATACTTGAAAAATGGATTTCATCATTTTATTAATTTTGCCCTGTTTTGGATGAAGATACCAACCATGAATCCAGAAGGTAAAAACATTTTGGTTTACCAGAGATACACAAATGAATTTTATAGTTTTATTATTGTTTTCTTTTATTGCTTCACTTCTTTGCAGTACTAAGCGTACTACTAATTACCCAAGAAATTCACTAAGCAATAAATTTAGGTCATAAACAATTCTTCGTTCATTTATTATTTAAGTAATAACCAAATATTTGAGGTTTTACGTGATTTGCTGGAAGTGATAAATGCAAAACCAGGTAAAAAAAAAAAAAGTGAATCTAAAATATGATAGTTCATCCTTCTGACTTCTGACCCCTTGTCCTGGCTGGGATGTCAGAGTCTCAGAGCACGTTCCAGGTAGCAAAGGGCACAAGGCCGGGGAACACTCCTTTATGGGATGCCAGTCAATCACAGGATACACACAGAGACACACACGCACGCACGCGCACACACACATACAGACGGACACAGAAACACAGCCACCACATACAGACACACACAGTCAGCAATTTAGGGATGCTGGTTTGTCTAACTCAGTGTTTCTTAAACCCGATCCTTGGGGACCCCCAGACAGTCCACATTTTTGCTCCCTCCCAGCTCCATAGGAAGTAAAATGGAGCAAAATGTGAACTGTCAGGCAGGGAGCTGGGAGGGAGCGAAAATATGGACTGTCTGCAGGTCCCCAGGGACCAGGGCTAACTTCATGGGAACCCACGCAAAATGAGGAAAATCATGTAGATTCCACCAGCACAGTGCCGGACTCAAACCCAGAACCTAGGAGGTGTGAGGCTATAATGCAACCCAGTCTGTTACCATGCCATCCATTGCTTTTGCTTGGGGTGTGGAAAAAGATTCAGTTTATCTATCCATGAAACATCGGTTGTCACTTTATACCTAACCACATATTTTTGGGCTGTGGGAGGAAACCAGAGTAGCCAGTGAAGATAGATGTGAACATAAGGGAGAATGTGGACCTGCACAGTCAAACCCACTGCCACAGAGATGTGAGGCAGCAATGCTACCGTCAAGTATCCATACTCATTGCGAAACATATTTAGATGTGTACAAGAACAATTACATTAGTATACTTCTCCCTAAGGGAGCTACCAGTGGGTGTACTGCTGCTTACCAATGAGATAGACAGAGGTAGCGATAGCATTCAGCCTGCTCCATGGTGGTAGAGAGTGCCCCCGGTGGCGATGATTAAATCGAAACAAAAATGTGTGTTAAAAGCTCATTTCGTCATCTCAGTTTCTTGAGCAGAAATAGCTGAAAGAGCATTCCGTAATTACTTTGCTTATTTCATTCTGCTTTGGTGCTGTGGAATACAGCAAAGTTGTCTGTAAAACAGCGGGTCTGTAAGCTGAATTTTCTGTTTTTGTGGCAATGTACTACAACTGTACTCCGCCTGCATTTCAGCATTTATAGAACAAGCAGGACTTGGCCAAAAAAAGTACACAAAATGTGATCAGTAAATGCCAACAGTTTATTCTCAGATGCTTGTTTGCGAGACGGGATAATTCATCATGACCACGGAGGGTATGCTTTACCTCGGCATCACCGAAAGACTTACCTAGTGTAATGCTCACATGCGTGATAAAGAAATGAGGTCACCAGCTCATACCAGAATATGAATAAAAGGCAGTAGCACGCAGCAGCCCTTTTCTAATTTACAAGATCAACAAATCCAGATAAAATTGTCCTCAAGTATTACGTTTCTGGTTGACACACTTCCCCTTTCATAAGGTTTCTGTAATATGTGACATGATCGTTCAGAGAGGATGCCGTATCACATGACATAGTTGTACTTTTTTTTTTTTAAGTGGAGAAATTGAGATGGAGTGTGATTTTTATCTCACGGGGAATAATCTCCCACACACACAGCACGCAAAGCCTCAGGCTTCTGGGAGCACTGCAGCGCCTCCCAATGGAACAGAGGAACTCAAAGCTCACCCCTCCCCCCCACCACCACTCTCCGCTGCTCACTACAGCCGTCGGCTCTATAGCACCAATGACTCATAACAATAAATAGGTTTAATGACCGCAGTAACGAAGTTTAAATAGCGGCATCATAGTTAGTAAGACTTTAGGAACAATATAAATATAAATAAAATATTAATTAAAAATATAAATTGTGTGTGTGTGTGTGTGTGTGTATGCATATATATGTATAATTTTAACTGCAGTGGTCTCTGATATACCATGTATACTTTGTCAGCTCAGGTATTCATGTTTTAACCCTCAATTTTAATGTTGCCGAGTTCTAACAGAGACAGTGCGATGTGAAATAAGCCATTTTAAACTGAAATAAACAAAAATAATAAAGCTGGGAGATTTCAATCATCCCACACTGGGTCCATAGGCAGAAGGAGTCCACCTTTCAGAGGCTGCAGCCATTTATCACCAACCGAGGATAAACCAGAAAAAGCCAATAAACGAGGCCTTGATGTAAGGACACAGTATAGCTGTGGATGTGCTGCTGTCATGTTACTGGCAGCTGAGCACTTCCATGGCTCTTTTGTCCCATTACAGGTCAAACTGTAATAGAATCTCTGCCCAGTTTGGCCCCACAAGGGGTGGGGAGTTCTGTTGCAGGATGTTTGCATCAGTGTTCTTGTAATTGACGTATTTTTACCCCAAAACTTAGCTGTACCCATTCTTTCTATGGACTGGTGATTGTTTTTTAAATGCCAATATTATTTTGAACTAATTGTATATGGAGAACCAGTAATGAGTGATTGTGACATAACATGCGTGAGTTCCTAATTTGCTCGGAAATATATACGAATTTCAGATTAAGGCCTTTGTTTAGGGTTTGTATTCTATATATAAGTCTTCGTAACATTTATGATTATTGCAGTTCTGCCATATAAACTATTTTCTGCTGATAGTGAATGGAAGCAGTGCATAGAAACATCACGAATGATACTTCTCTCTGAAGACTATGTACATTAATCTTAACTAGCTATAAATCTGTTACTTCTTATAGTGAATTGGGAAACAAGAAGCCCTCAGATCTTCTCTGGGACCATTCTGATTTACAAACAGAGCAGTTTGCCCATGACTGATGATATAATATTAATTCAGAATCATTCAGTCCAGTGATAATGGGCAAATTTTCATCCTTGAACACTTTACAATATCACCTGAACAGTGAGTGACTTACTGGGGAAAAATTTAATTCCGCAAATTGGTAGCATAGTGATAATTATAATAAATTAGACAAACCACACTAGCTTTTAAACTTCTTAAATATTTTATGTGATATTTTTGCTCATAATTCATAATCAATAGGAAAACAAAACTGCATGTGTTCCTGAAGAATGGCTTTTCAGCTCCTCTGTGTTTTGACATGTCCCCAGGCCCTGTTTCTGGATGGCAGACAAAAGTTTGTTTATCCAGTGAAGTATAATTAATTTCTACCCTTATCAGTTTAAAGATAAACAGTGAATAATGGGGAAAAAGCTGATTGTATCGCACTGCCTTTGTTGGTTTTGCTGATTAAAAAATCAGTCTTTGTATGGTCTTATTTGTGTAACGGTATACATAGTAGCAGCAAAACAAAGGCAGTTCATCCAGTAGTACACTTAACTAGACACACAAACACACACATGTAGGGTATACCTGTCCTTATGGGGCCCGCTCATTCACTTCTATGGGAAAAATGCTAACGCTAACTATGACAACCTTAACCCCCACCCTGCTCTAACCATAACCATAAGTAACCAAGCAAAATACAAGAGTTTTTGCATTTTTGTTTTTGCATTCACAATTTTTTTTTATAAAATTGAGGTTATCCAAATGGGAACCTGAAAGCTTTGGTTTGTGAAAAGGGTGCTATCATAAGCGAATTTGGGCACTTGTGGGTCACTGATATCTACAGAAGTATCAAACTTTTTTCAATACAAATGGCATTATGTACCACCAACAGAAAATCTGCACTAATGTTGGCTAATGTAGTTCATTAAGATATATTTTTATATATATTTTAAAGTTCATTCATTCTATTCCAATCATGAGTCTGACAGTCATTCGTGGATTACTGATATTCATTCATTCATCCATCCATTTATCTTTAACGCTTGTGCTATTTAGACTCGTAGGGTCATTCTATTTTTTATAATCAGTCCTTTATAATCAGAAATGCACATATTGCACAGTAATCAGAATGTTAATATGCATTGTTCCATAGCTACATAATAAAATTATGTTTTTCTAAGAGTTTACATGGAGAGGATATGTCAGTAGTCCTTGTTCATGTGCGTTTTGTATTATATATTAATGTATAAGCACAAGTTCATTTTTTTGTGACAGATTGTGACTGTTAGTGGCTTGGCTTGTGATGTTTTACAATAGGGTGTGGATGCCTGGTGAGTCAAGCCTTTGGAATGAGCCAGAATCCTCTCCTTAAAGAAAGAAGACGCCCACGTACTGTTAGTCATAAATCCATAAAAATCCTTATTGATGCCGTGTGTGAGGACGCAGTGCCGTTAGCTTTTACTCAATGGTCCTTTTTGTGTTGCTACTCCAGCTGAATGTTAGCAAAGGCACAGACTGGCAACACGCAATCAATCAAAGCCTGTTTAGTTTTGCACCTTCAACATACAATTTATGCAGAGTGCCTTTGTGAAGCTCAGACAGAGTGACTGCAGAATGATAACCTTGATATTGAGAAAAGATAAGTAAACAATATAGAAGAAAAGACCTCTGACAAAGTACTGCAAACAGATTTTTTTTAACCATGTTTAAGCAAAAATATGTTTACAAATGTCGGCTTGTGCTTTTAGCCCAAGTACTTTGAAGTTGTACTTAGTCCAATGGTTTTTCCAAAGTTACCTTTGGTAACTAACATCTGGGTAAATGAAGGGGGTTTCTGCTCCTGTGCAGAGAATAAAAAATGATGTACAAACTATTAGAGGCATTTATTTTTTCTCTAACAAACCAAATGTTGAGGTATATAGCATATGTTGCAGTCATGGGAAAAACAATTACCTGGATACATTGCTAACCATTATATAATCTCAATCAAGACAGGATTACATATTACAAACTGAGTGTCCAGTATTTAGTAAAATTCAACTTCAGCTACAGGGACCTAACATGAGTTGCTGTAATAAAGCTGTTAATCTAAGGAACTGTGTTGTGTCCTTAGACATGGTGTGTGTGGATGTGTCAGCATGTTGGTTTTCCTCTGGCCTTTTTTTCTTCACGGCAATAAATGAAAACAAGCCCTATTACTTCTAGTTGTCATAGCTGCTGGGCTAGAATGCAAGCGCAAGATGTAGTCAATTAAAGTTTCACTGCTAGGAGAGAGAATTACAGTCAGCTGGAACTCAGAGCCGTTACTGGGGAGAAGAAGATGAGAAAACGATAAAGGCATCCTACCTTGACACTGGCACAAGAAATCTGGCCTTGAACAAAATAGTTTGTCGTTAGGATTCATTCATATTGGTAAGAAATCTGGAAGCAAATGTGTATTTAATATTGCTGTTGAATTCTGTAAACAAGCAGCATGCAAGACTCTTTAGATGACAGTCATCTTTGTGAGACTTGCTTGATTGTTTTCTGAAACTGCTGCTGCTTCTAGATTACATTTGCGTTACCTTGAATGCCATGAGTGCAGAAATGCAAAGATTCATTCAAAAAGGAGAGATGCTTTAAGGATATATTCCTAATCCAGCTTTCTTCAATGCATATTAAACATATTAAATTACGTTTAATTAACATAACAGTATTGACTATTGATTGATTCTCAATCATCTGTGACAGATAGTACAAATTATACACCAGCAGCTGACAGTCTGCCAAAGGTTCCTGTTTAGGTAGATTTTCCAGTCACGTGACGAGCCTGCTTGGTTTCCTCACGTTTGTTTCAGGCTCGTCTAATAGCTGATAGTCTGGTATTCTGCCTATGCCGAGCCTTAGCTGTTGTCAAAAGCTCAGGCGGGAGAGAAGAGCACATTGGATGCTGACTTATTTTTGCACAGTGCGCGCGCCAAGGTCCGGATTTCACTCTTGTTCACCATAAGTATCCAAAGATAGTTACCAAATCTTGTTTAATAATCGCAACCCTTCTAAATAGTAGACTGCCATGTATCAAAAACGCGGTGGATATTTGCACCATCTTCTTTTTCTAGTACTTTGGTTTTTATTTTCCCCCATAAATTTAAATGTGACCCTGGTGGGCAAACCAGATGATTGGTGTTTGTGTGTTTTTACTGTCCTGTCATGTTCTTGGTTACACTCAGAACATAAACAGGCCCACGGAGACCAGCTCACTAGAATGATGCATTCACTGCTTTCTACGCTTCCATCGCCTCAGTTTCCAACTGCATTCATGAACTCAACAAGTTTTATGACTTGGAAGTTAGTTTTATACATATGCATTAGATTGTGTTATTTAAAACAAACATTTTGGTTCCCCACAGACATCTTTATGAATGATCCCATTTAGAACGACCTGGGTAATAACTGTGCTTAGTTGCTCAGGTCTTATTATGCTATTAGGCTTGTTGACCTTGGAGATTAATTTAATTGCATCTCTAATGCTGTTTACTGTATGCCTAAATGGAATGTAACGGTAGCAATTTAATGCAATGACGGATGTGATGAAAATTCTCATTTGACCTCTCTCTTTAAAAATAACAAGACCACTTGTGCAGTGTTTTCAATACTTGCCAGACGGCTAATAAAAATGAAAATCCCTGGTGTTTCGAGTTAAGCAGATACATATGACTCCTAAATTCTTACATACTGCAGTTTTATTTAGTCTTTCAGAGCCATGCTTATTGTTTTTTAATGATTATGAGGAATTGTGGGTCTATGTTATATATATATATATATATATATATATATATATATATATATATACACACACACACACACACACACAAAATAAGAAGCATAATTCAGCTTACAAATAAAGTACAGTTTTTTTTTAATGTTCGGAATGATTACTATCTTTTTTGCTATAAACATGTTGCTATTCATTTTATAACTATTTTCTTGAAGCAATATAGAAGCTTCCCTTATTAACATTTTTTTTTTCTGTCAAACATTCTAAATACTAATGTTATTTCTTGAGAACTGTGTATCAATAAACGTGTCTATACACAGTGAGTGCATGCATGTAATAGATTCTTCATCTGCATATTTCCTTTCTTCTAAGATTTTTCTGATTTCCCCCTTTCATTTAAGCTCCTCCCCATCCCCCACTCACTATGGTATTATCCCCTTTTATTCCAAATCAGTGTGTACTGCCCTCATAAGGTCCGTACGAGTATTACAGTTGTTCTTGCTACACTGGTGTAAAATGTGCTGTAAAGGGAAATGGATCAAACTAAACAGGTTGTAAAAGATTAATATACAGGTTAAAGCTCAGTAAAAATAATTATAATTATTATTATTTTCACTAGTTAATGTACAAATTCTGATTCATTTAAGAGCTTTTAGTTACGTTTATACAAGACTGGGTTCTTGGGGACCAAAATGAACTAAACAGTGCTGCTCCCATTTCTTTAGAATGCACATTGTTAGCATAAGCTAAGTAAATGCCTGTAGTTATGGCATGTGGTCTTGGGATAGGCGGAAATGATGTTGGCTTATTTTTCAGCTATGTTCTCAGGAGTGTGTGGATCACCCTTTGCCAGCCCAGTCCAGTGCTGTGTGTGATTTAAAGCTTCTGTACCAGTTCTGAAGAGGCCGGGATGCTCACACTCTGTCTGGTCCGACAGCACACCCATCTGTCTCTTTTATTTATGCCTTTGCTACATGTGGGAGGGTGGAAAAAAACCTCGCGACGAAAGGAGGATCTTCCGAAATGGGTCATAATCACATGAAATGTGTAATGTTTGCATTCACCGCTCGAACATACAAGGCAGGGGTTGGCCCAGGAAGGGTGTCCTGTTGCATGGTACGCATGTGCAAAATGGGAGATTTTATATAAAGAGCCATAATCCTTTGATTTATCTTAACACATGCACGATAGGCACCGAGGGGCTTTGTGTTGAGTGGTTTTATTCTATGACTTTAAAACCACTTAAGGTTAAACAGTGTGACCCGAGTGTGATAACGTAGATTATTCTTAATACCTTTGCGACATCTCAAATTCAATTTTAGGTGTTGTGGATTCTTGACTAATGAGGTTTAAATGAGTTCCAGAATTTTTGTGCTTCTGTCGTCCTGCTATACAGTTTCTGCATAGCTAATGTCTTTATCCAATGAAACATACAAGTTCTCATGCCTGCTGTGTTAGGGCAATGTATGCTTACGGATGATGTCAAAACAGGTTCTGCAATCAGATTCAGGACACATATTCCTCCCCGAAACCTTCTTATATGACTGCTTTTTAGAGTCAGAGTAAATCAGAGGTTGCCCCAAATTATGTTTCTGGCAATACTTTGTTAGCTTTTCACGGTTAATACGCCTAACTTTAGTTCTGTTATTTCTCTATATGTCAAAGGCATGAACAAACAGTTTTTTTCCCTGCAATGGAGCTCTTAGCGAAAAAAAAAAAAAACATCAATCAAACAAAACCTTTATTTGTCTTGCTTTGTTAATTGAAACTCCTGTAATAATGGCCTGCTATACTTTCAGGCTGTGCATATACTTGCCTTTGCGAGTGTCCTCGTGCCTCACGTTGCCGGGCTCAGAGCTCGGGGCGTGTCATGGACACACTGTGGCCTCCTAACCTCCTCTCCTTTGTTCTTTTTGCTTGCACAGTTTGCAGTTCTGTTTAATCCCCATGTTCTTTTAGTATGAATAGAAACCCTCATTCATTTGTATTATTCTGACATTTTCAATTATATCATTTGACGAAAGCTTATGCCCGAGACTAGATCTAACTTTTCTAATCCTGACTTTTCTTTATTCCAGGGGATACCAGACAAGAGGAAAGTTCAGATGACAACCAGAGCGTTGGTGTTGGTCGCTCTGTGCCATCTGATGATGTGTCAGTGGCCTCTGATTATCAAGATGAAGGTCCTCAAGAATGTGAGTTCAGGTGTTTTTGTGAGTCTGCTCGCACAAAACAAGTACCAGTTATAGATGCGTTAAGATAATGCCGCAATAAAGTTACACGGATACAACATGTATCAAGCATATATTTTGGGTTTTGAGAGTTTTGGAGGCTATTTTTGTTCTTTTTGGTCAGTCTTGAGTGCTTCTGTCGTGCAGCAGAAGTCTTCACTGTGGATTTAGGGTTGCAGATCGCCCTCCAGTGGCCACCTGTGAGTTTGCTGCACAGTGCTGGCTCTGATTCAGTTTTTGTAAGGGCATATTGTCCAATGATACGCTCAATGCCTTGTGTCTAGTGGAGAGTTGACATATTAAAGTATTCGGAAAGATTAAATCATTTTCAGATGTGATCCAGTTTCGCATAAATTTTTACATAACTTGCCGAAATAGGATACAGGCAAGCTTTTACTATGGGGGCGAGCACAGTGAACACAGCAAATGAAGTCTGTGAAAAATAGTTGTGTGTGTTTCTTCTGCATGGCTGGGGATGTGTGAGGTAATAGCCATGCAAAGGCTAAGGAAGTGGCTGGACTAGAAGAACAGATTCCTGCCTTATTTACTCTCATTCATGGCCTCTATTGCTCCATAATTTGCACCTGGAAGCGTAAAACCCATTATCTGCTGCACCTTCCAGTTACCACAGAAAATGAAGCTGTTCTTGTAAAGTTCAGTTATCTGTGGGTGTAGAAGAAGACGGCCACACGCACGCCTGCATTTCCCATCCGGCTCTCTCATTGTCCTGATCATTTTTTCATCATTTTAAGTTAATTTCTGCCATGTTTAGCCGTTTGTTTCCTTACGTCCGCTTCAGGTATGCCTCTTTAGGTTTTACCTTTCTGTCGGCGTTATTTATGATGCGGAGTTGTCATCTGTCTTCCCATTGGCTGTCCAGTTGTTCACCTGTATGAGTTATGGCTGCTGTGTGGACTCAGAGAGGGGGAGGGCTTGCAGGGAGTAAGAGTAAGCAGGCTGGTGTTGATATTGAAGGGGCAGGGAAGGGCGGTGGGGTGTCGTTAATGGAGACTGGATCTCCGCAGAAATGGGTTTTAGAGCTCTCTCTAGTGGTAAGGATTAGTGGAAGCTATGTACACATTTGTTCCGGATTTGTCCCCTTAAACTGTGATGTGAAATTGCCTTTGGTGTTTTTTCCATGTTTTCATATTTTTGGGGCTATAGTGTTCTCCCGTCATTTTTATATCTGTGAAACAGACATTAGCTAAAGTTTATCATTTTAAATTTTGACTTTTGCATTTTGTGGTTAAAAAGTAAAACAGAAATCTGATATTCTGGGTTGCAGTTCCAGAAGGATCATTATCAGAGATGATGAATTAGAGGCTATTGTAGATGCTTGAATTATGTGGTAACAGAGACCTTAGTCTCTTCTTCTCTCTCTCCCTCTCTCCCCAAGTCATAATTTTGATGTGGTGAATTTAATTATAATGTCAGGACAATACTGTAGCTTATAATACTCCACTATAACTATAATCTAAAACAAAATATAAAATAGGGTTTAAATAATGACTTAAAAAGTAAGTAGTTTATGTAAGAGTCCATTTGAATAGCAAAATGCTATAACATAGAAAGAATACAGTCTTGCATTGCATCAATTACAAATTACACATAACAAATTTTTTTTTACATTTGACACTGTGTACATGGCTTTATATAGTAAATTGTCCTTTCAGGATAATGTATATGAAAGGAAATATTTTCTATAAATGTTTTTACAAAGTATAATGTCTTTCAAATGATATGTATATGTTTATTTATAGATCTTGTGAGAATACTCTTTGGGCATAAATTAATAATTAATTACATTAATAATTGATAAATAATTAATTAATGATTAATTAAACAAATTAGATGTTTAGAAATCCCATTAGTCTTGGTTTTGCCATAAAACTACAATAACATTTTCTGGAAATAGACTTTTGCATTGCTTTTCCTGTTTCTTTGTCAGTGAACATACGATGTTTTCAATAAGGCTGTCATCTCCGTGAATATAATATTTCAATATTGGAATTAAAAATATGTGTCTCTCCAAGTATAATTTTATATGGATTTTTTAATATTAATTCACTACATAGTATCTAGACCAACGTTTTTTCATAGAACCACTGTTATAAAATATCAGATATAAAATTGGTTGAAAGTTTTAAATTGTAGTAAATTGTTTCAAGCGTGAAACAGTTTTGCAGGAACTAAGATGTCAATAACATTTGCATATAAATAGCTAAGGTATCACAAGAAGGATTTAATGTCTGCTTATAATGTAATTGTACCTTTCCATATAATCTTTGCATTAGTTGGGCTATATTCAAGAAGAACATAAAGGCACATTAAATAACTATTTCTAAAATAACTAAACAAATCATGTTTCATGTTCATGTTAATTTTAAAACATTTGCAGAACATTTGCAATTTATTTACATTGGCCAAAAATACAAGTTAAGCACTGGTTTACATTGTAACTTAGGCAGACTTCTGCACATTTAATTATCTTAATATAAACTGATCACTGCTTACATTACATACTTCACATTGTATCTTATTAATTATATTAATTATATGAAATATATAATATATACTTATACATGTAACATATTTAAATGAAAGAGAATATCTTCTATTGAAAATGAAAATGCATAATTTTTTCCATTTTTAGACACTCACTCAGAAATGGTGAGTGAAAGAATGATGTATCCAGTCCCAAAAACGGTCTGTTTGTGAATGCAAAATTATTCGGAAAATTGTAGAAATGTTTGCAGAAGTCACCGCATTTAGCCTCTATTTTTTTGTGTACAGAATGTAAGGTTCTATGATTGTATGTGAAAGAATGAAAAAATATAATTTCTTTCCCATGTTTACTTTTGGCTTCAAGAACTTTCTACCTCTATTACACACTGATGTTTCTTTGAAATACATTGGCTTAGAAATCCAGTTTGTTCATTGTTTATAAAGATAATTCTTTAATAAAAACATAGATATGTTTTATTTCTGTGGCATAGCTGTGCCATTATTTGCAAACATCTTTGTATGGCACAATAATCATGTTTGGTAAAGAAGATCAAACATGGAAAAAAATGATTTTATATGGTTATGAATTAGGAAAATGTAATTATTTCACCAATTTTTGTTAGTAATCATTTCTAATTTAGTGACAGTAATCTAAATTATAAAGTCTATTGATTCTGTGAACATGCCGATGATGGCCATGATTTTTTAATTTTTAGGCAGGATTGATAAAAAAAAAGATTGATTTGAAATACGTATTATAAGTAAAAAATTATTATGTTTTGTACTTACGATTTTCTGTTTTTAATGTGAATATTACTTTTGCAACTTGTGTAAAAGGTTTGTTTACTAAAAAATTAACAAGGCTTACTCCTGTAGCAGTGTTCATGGATGGGGGAGTACGATTTTGTCTAGAAAGTCATATACATATTTGTGGAATTCAGTGCGTTCCAAGTTTTAAGTGCTATATGGAAGAAAATGATTAATCTTGTTTTTGTGGAGGACCATGAAGCACTCATAACAGGTTATGAGTGGGGATACTTGCAGACCTGCCACTTAAGAGGTTAATAGGGATATGCAAATAAGACCCAAACACGGAGTCAGAGAAATGGTCAAACTGCCCTGCAAAGTGTCTAATAGTGATGTGACTCTCAGCCTCCCCAGCAGACAGCAGCCCTGAGAGATGGGATGAGCGAAAAGAAGTGTAAGGAGAGTGAGAGATGTGCAGAGAGCAGAGGATGGGGTCAGAGTAGGGGTAAAACTGGTGGCTTGTTAATCCTGTGTCTTGGGGTGGAGACGCTGTTGCAGGACAATTGGCATCATTATTCAGGGTGATAACGCTTTAGGTCCGGCTAATGGTCCTTGCTTCATTAGGGAAACAAATGACAGCTTCTACACCTGCTTGTGGTTGTTACTGGGCCATCCAGATGTTATCAAATGCACCGCTGACGGGGGGGACCACGGCAGTGAGCGAGGCGGGTGTGTCGCTCGGGATGGCCATGCTGCCGTCTGGTCAATACACGTACGACGGCAGGTTTTTTTTTCCAGAGAGAGCTTCTGCAATCCTGGTCGTGTTCCTCAGCTTGAAGTGAAAATGCATGGTCAATATTGAATTTGGTACTTGGCAAAGGAGCTTTCGGTCGGGGCTTTGAGGCCCTGGCACTCTGCTCTCTTGGTGTATTTCTGTCACTCAGCCTGGTTGATTCAGGGGCTGTAGCTCTAGGGCCGGTACTGACCTGCATCATAAAAGCACACACTCCATACTTCTTTATCTTTCTCTGCCTCACTTTGAAATCTAACCTTGTAGCCTAGAGGTTTTGCCCGTCTCTTTTCTCCTTTTCTCTGCATGTGTCTCTCTATGTTCATGCATGGTACAGTTGTCCATCACTGTGATACACTGTCCTGCCTGTGCCAGGGGGCTGTAGCCCATTCTCATATCTCTGCAGCCTTAACTCCCTGAAGCCCTTGTTCGACCAGCAAATCCAACACTCAGGAGTTCAGATGCCGTGAATATAGCTGTTGCAAATTGGAAATAAATTACAAAGATAGGATGAAAGTGTAATTTGAAGTTTGAAACAGTAGTAAAGCACTGGTAAAAATGTATAGTTTACGGAAACCTTTTGTATATAAAAGCTGGACTCTGTGTATTGTAATGTTTTGAACGATGGAATGGTTTTTGTTTTTAGTATACACTGGAAGCGAGGTTCAAAGTGAGTTTTACAGGTAAGAAAGTCATTCCATCAAACGCTGCTAAGTGGTAGAATAAAAAGCATGAATGTTAGAATGACTCATTCAAATACCTGTTTGATCTTCCTGGAAGAGGTCACAAACTGAAAATGGCATAACGCATAGTTGCAGTGGAGCATGTGATGTAGAGCATGTGCCAGGAGAAGCGAGGAGAGGGGGGCGCATGTGATAAAATGCCATGGTGGTCACCTGCCACACACCGGCAATGTGGAGAGTCACATTTCCTGAATATAGCACTGATGCAGCATACCATGGAATTTCACATAACAAGGGAACACTCCTTCATTAGTTCACAGTATCCAACTGACCTTTCATCTGTACTTTTGTTGCCTCTAGCAAGGTGACCTATGCCTAAGGCTCCTGGGATGTTTGTTCACCTGGGCTTGAACACAGGTGTGGTTTTTAGGTAGGTCAGAATTCTCACTACTACTTCCATGAACTTGCAGATCTCCGTCACTTCCAGGAAAAAAAGAATTTCTTCTGTTGAAAGTGGAAATATTTTGTGGTCTTGATTCTTTTTCATAGAATAATACAGAGTCTATCGTTCAGATCTGACAATTTAAAAGCAGAAATTTAGGTGCAGGACATTTCATGCTGATCTAAACAGCAGGTTTTCCTCCACAATGCTATATGTACCTGCTGAACTTACTATGAACTCAGGTGTGTGGTTCATTAGAGTCATGCTGGCTGAAGATGGGGGACGTTATAAACGAGAGCTGCCAGGACCAACTGGATATCAGTGCCGATGTCTAAATACTGATTATGTGTATTTCTGCTGAGACAGTATCAAGGGAGTTAAATTCTTTCTGCAATGGGGAAGAAAGAGAAAAGAGTATATTTCAAGATGCAAGAATGTTTGGGGACATTCTGGCAAAGGAAGTTTCATTTTTGTCTTAATTAAATATACAGTTTGCCATTATCTATCTGTCCATCCATTTTCTGTAATGGGTTATCCAGTTAGGATAGTGATGATCCAGTGGTTATCTTGGGAAGGACAGTGTGTGAGGCAGGGTGAACCCAAGACAAGACGTCAAGATGCCATCCACGGCAAAAATACGCAGTTTAACATCTTAAAGGTCAATTTACTATTTATTATCATTATGCTGCACAATTAATCATTCAGTAACAATGGAGTCAAGTCTGTCGACATGCCTTTGATTGCAGATTATCAAACTAGTTACAGCATTACCCCGCTTCACCTTCCAACATCCTTTACTTAAATGTGCAGCATAGCAACATCTTACAATTATTTACCTCAAATGGACAGCTTTGCAGGTGTGTATGAATTTTCGACACACCCAGCTCCACTCACAAAGGCTTCTTTGTAGGGGAATGTTCGGCTTCGGTGTGTGTGTGTGTGTGTGTGTGTGTGTGTTAAGGCTGAGCAGAGTAGCAGCAGAGATCTCTCACAGCCGACCTCTGACGTTTGATGGAGCAGTTGGACAGGTGTGTAGTTGACATCTTCCCGAAATGGCGCTGCCGAGTCACCAAAAATGTCACAAACATTTGGCCCCACAGAGTAGACCGGAATTCTCAGCCCCCGAAAACTATGTATATTCAGCGGGGGAAAGCAAACCAAAAACGGCAGCCTGCCGAACAACGCCACCACGCGATCGGTTTACCTATTCGCTTCATTACTTCCCGCTTTCTTTATCTTTGCCTCCTTTTAGGCAAATAAAATCTGACTCACGTAAAAATGCAGGAAATATGCAGTCATTATGATAATTGTCCCCTGAAAAAGGGTAGATAGAGTTCAGAGTTCATTTTCTGTTCACCACCCTCATGAAATGACAGATATGTTCCCTTTAACCCCGACTAAGGGGTGTTTAATTTCAGAGGAAGGGAGAAAAAAGAAGATGACTAAATGGGAATGAGAAGACCCCAGGTCCCAGTAATGAAATTGTCTTCACTACAGGGGAAGATTTCATTTATGGTCCAATTGGGATCAGCATACTGCATCTATACAAACTGGCCCACCACCCCCAACCACTAACCCCTCTTTTCAGCCTGCTTCCCACCCCATATCTAAGTGCTGTACAAGCATAGTGGGGGGGGGGCGTTAATGCAATTTTTTCTGGGTCTCCAAAATCCAACCTCTCAGTGATTTTTTTTTTTTTTTTTCTTTTTTGTATGGGGTAAATAAAGAAAATGTCTCTTTTGCTTCTACACTGAAGATAATGACCCAAAAGGCCAAGCGCGGTTCACGCTTCGTATTTTGAGTCTCTCATCAGTCGCCATGTTCAGTGTGATAGAATACAAAAGCTCATATCGTCACTGAGCATATTGCTATGGGACGATGCCCATTTGACAAAGTAGGTGTCCCACTTCGCAGGATTTAAACGCTTTCTGTGTTTCACACCCGCGCGAAACGTGGCTACCGTCCTTATGCAGCAATATTAATTATTTGCAGATGAAGATTCTTCGAAATTTAGTTTAACTTGTTTTATTTCCCATTGCTAAATCCGATGGATAAAGAATGATAAGTTGCAAATTTGAAAGAAAATTTTATAAACACATGAAAAGTAGGTCACACATGAATTTTTATTTTGCAGTTATTTAAAATAATTGTGGCTCTATAAATATGCGAGTTATTTTTCAGTTATTTTGCGTATATATTGATGCAGACGTGCTGCATGTCTCAACTGCATTTTTTTTCACATTACTGTGTAATTGCAGTTTGACCTTCTTATTCATTTATGTATTTTTCAAGCAGGAGATGCGTATTCACATGCAGTGAGGGCGTACTTTTACAGAAGAGTACCTGCTAGATTAATAGATGATGGCTTTCAGAAGACTTACAGTTTCACACCTCAAGGGCAGTACCTTCTAATCATACGATCATCCAGGCATTCCCATTCTGGATTTTTTTCCAGTCATCTCACATTCAGGTGGATTGGAAGCAGTAAATTGCTCTTAGTGTGTGAGCATATCCTGGGACGTGCTTGCTTCCTGTCCTGGATGGTCCCTACTGTACAGCCTATGTTTCCAAAGATGGGCTCCCAGATGACAGCAACCGTAACTGGAGAAATGGTGATAGAAATTGGGGGGAAGGATGGATAATTGCTGGACTGGGTTAACTCCTCATATAGTGATTGACTCTTGTTACTTATAAGCCATTTAAGGTGGATATAGACTGCACATCCCTTTCTGCACATCTCTGACGCGAGCAGTGTACCAGTGGATACTACATGTGGGAGCCATTTGTGTTTTTCTGTGTTTTTTAATTTAATGGCGTGGCTTGTTGTCTCCAGCGAGGTGGGTGACACAAGATTTGTAATCTTTGACGGGAACAGATGGACCCCGCCATTGTCGCTCCTGTCTGTATGATAATGTGAACTGCATTTCACCCGAAAGCCGCACAAGTGACCTGACCGTGCTCGCGGTTTTACCCCTGCCTCGTCTAGACGCCAAGCACCCATCACTGCCATTCGCCAGCTCTCTACACCGGGACTTAAAAACAGGAAAAAAGAATGTTTGGTTGAGGTGCCGGGGAGGGGAACGGTTTCAGACGAGAAGAGGGGCGCTTAGGGGGTGTATTTGGAAAAGAGGGGAGTTATGGTTACGCAGTGCTACCGCTCTTCGAGCTCCAGAGGCAGGTTAACAATTCGTCTTTAAAGAGGTAAAAAATTACATGTTTGTTTTGGACTAGGGTAGCGCTGGCTGACGCGTGGGGGGGGGGGGGG
>JAODJX010000097.1:28210819-28224605 GCA_026776945.1 Isichthys henryi | reverse complement strand
ATATGTATATGTGGGAATATGCCTGTGTACTATGCAGTCATGTCACTACAACAAAGTTAATTATAGTTACAATGCAGTCTTATTTATGTGTTTTGATTTGCTTTGTTTGTTTACTATCACTTTCTATCAGTATGTAAGTTTCAATTTGTAACATTTGCAAAATTCTACACCTTAAATTATAGTGTACACTTATTCATCCTGTGGTGTACAATGTATAGGCACCTTGTGGACTCAATAAATTTATTTTTAATTGTGTTTTCGGTAAGACTTTATTTAACGAGGCACAAATGCTTAGTAACAACTCAGTTACTACTGAAGTACAAATTATGGACAAATTATGAAAAATATACTTGCTACTTGAGATAAAAGATGCGCCGTGATTCATTAATGATGAACAATCATGAGATCAGTATTTCACTTGTGTTATTCATGACTTGTTCCTTCAGTCGTTCACAAAGGTTTACAGAATTTACAGATATAGTAACAAATACAGAAACCGCTTGAGATCAAAGATGCATCATGATTCATTAATGACCAACAAATATGAGAGTATTTAACTTGTTCATGACTTGTTCCTTCAGTAGCTAGAAAAGTTTACAGAATTAACAGATATAGTAGCAATTAACATGAATACTATGACTTAGTTTGTGGTTAATTAATACATAATATAGTAAGTAATAGTATAATACTATGTTATTTATACCCTGTCAATTAAAGTGTCACAGTTTTTACTATATTTTATTACATTTTACTATACTTCATATCAATATATATTCCTTGTGTGTACTTATTTTGGCTGATCCTAAGATCTGGAGTCATTCTCATGCCTCAAGTGTGCAGTGTCTTTTGTTTCAATTAGTTTTGTATGACTTTAAAGTACCTAAGATATTTTAGCACAAAATTACACCACCCTTAAGCATAATTTGAAGAACATTGACTTGTTTCCAAGGGAGAAGTTTCAGTTTAATTCTTATTATTGCTTCACTATTAATATGAATATTAAAAGTCATGTATTCCTGGATAGGCAAAAAAATTAAATGGGACAGAGAAATGGTTGTACAGTCAACCTTCTTTGGAAGATATTGCCTTGACTTTGGATTGTATGTGTTCGCCCGGCCTCTTTGAAGTTGGCCCATGCTTGTCTTGGAGGCTGGGCCTTCTGTCAGGTTCTCCTGGTGGCTTTTGATAATGCTCTTTTTACCAGGCATTGCCACCTACACAGGTGTCATTCATCACTTAGGACACAGTTACTATAGTGTTAAGCCACGGTTAAAGTGCTGAAGAGTTCATTTAGCTCAGAATTTCACCCCCCCCCCCACATTGCTGCCATTTGTCCCAGTTAAGGCACCTCTGCTGGGTGTCTGTCTTTTTTATGGACAGGCTTTAGTTGATCCTTTCCAATTTGGTTGCACCTACAGTGTGTCACCTCATTTTTTGTGCAGAAAATGTATCTGTGAGTTAACTTTCCTGGGCTCTGTCACTGGCATCACGGAGTAAGGGCCGGTGGCCTTTGTCCAAGGGAGGAAACTACACATCAGCCAGAAGATTGTTACCCATCTTTACAAAAAACTGTAAACACATCAGATTATTTTTAAATAAAATTATTTAAGATGACATTTTAGTCTAAAAACAGGGCTTAATTCCAGAACAGAAAACTGCATAAAAATATTAACAATTTCTTGTATCCATCCTACATTTTATGCAATGTGGAAAACACAAGATGGAAATCTGGATAACTTCTGTGCGAGGGAGATAGGGAACAGACCAGCTCACAGGTTTTTCATTTCTCAGTTTCAGAAGGGTGGGACTGCTTGTGACCAATATTACATTGAGTTAATTGAATACTATGGCTTAGCATATATGGTCAGGAAAGCCCTGCATTAACACCCTCAGAAAGTTTTTTAAAAATTCCTGAAACTTAGCACAGAATATTTAAAAAAATCAAAGCCGGCGCTTCTAATCTGCCTGGTAGCTGTCTGCTTCTTAGACTGATAGCCGAGCCATCAGAGACTGTGGGTTCATGGAAAGGTTAGTGTTCCCAGGTTCCTCTCGCTCCCCCTTTTCCTCCCTTGCAAATGAGAATTTGATTTTTCTCTCCATTGGACTCCATTCCTGGAGATTAATGAAATTTCAATGCATGGCCCAGGTGCCCCTGCAGCTTTGTTAAGAAAATAAATGGGAATTCTATGGTCGTTACAGCAAGCATACTGACAGTGAGCAAGGTAGCACATATCTGCGCATCCCCAAAAAGGGCTGCATCTGCATGGATATTTATTTATTTGTACTTTTTTTTCCGGAGATTGTGTATTCTGGTATTGTGTATTCTGGACCACAGAGAAAAAAAAACAAAACAATTAGGTTCTTCTTAATTATAAACAATACATCTTCAAATATCCCTCCATCACGCCATTCTCTGTTTTAATCAGAGTTAATGCAAGGTAGAACAAACGTTTCCCCTCTCAAGCGTATGCAGATGCAGTGAATTGTCACAGATGTTTCATTTGTTTTCAGTCACTTGCAGTATTTTATGTTGAGCTGAACTTTGTTTCTGTGCAGCGAATGCTGCTGGCTGTAAATCTGGGTGCCAGTTTTCCGTGACAGCGTTGTTAATCCATATGTGTATTAATTGCCTTGAGCAGCATTTTGCTTCCTGGAAAAGAGGCAAAATATAATGCCTTTTTGTATAGGAGGGGAAAGTGAGGGAATTACAGGGAGCTGGGCGGAGGGAGCAAAATGAAACAGATTAAGTTCCTAACATGTAAATGTTTAATAAACATTTAACGGCACCATTTGACCTTTCCAGCCAGACGAGTGCGATAACTCCAGTTAGTGGAAAGACTCGTGGAGGTCTGGTCTCTTAGTGTAATCGCTGTTGTTCCAATTCCCTGGTTATGACATTTGGAAAATAGACAGGCATGTATTAAGCACTTAATATTTATGTAACAGTGAAATGAAGCACCTATGTGTGACGGCTTTACAATCACAGTTTGTATTAAAACAATGGACCCATGCAGTGTCAGTGTTAACATGCAGATGCTCCTGAACGTGGTGAAATGTTGCTTGAATGGGTTCAAGGATTGCCTCATACATTCTTCTCTGTCTGTTTGCTACTGTGGGGGGGGGAATCTTGGACATTAATTCCTATATTTGGGGTCTGTCTACTGAGAAGATAATGTCGTCATACGGAACCACACAATGTTCTACTCTTACAATGGATGTTGCTCGTATTTTATCATTCTCCAGATATTGCGTTGGAAAGACAATTAATATATTCCTGCAATATTCATTCATGACACAGGTAGCTGTAACACATGACTTCTGTAAATCACTGCATATGCAGAATGTGTTCTGGGTTCCCTCTGAGTCACCTGTTTGCTGTTCTACCTGTGCAGCATAGGAGAAAGGCTCTGCAGGCACTGTTCACACTGGCTTTAGTAACGATGCCCTTGCAGAGCAGAGGAGGTGCCCCCTCTGGAATCTCTGGTCTCAGTACAATGCTGGAGTGAGTGCCCAGCTACAGCAGATCTCCATTACTCTTTATTATTGTTTCCTTAACTAATGGACATACCCAAATGTAGTGCTCACAGAACGTCTTGCTTAATTCAGTAAAAATACAGACGCTCCTCTACTTACGTTCTGAGATACGTTCTGAATGGTCGTTCGTAACTTCAAATGTTCGTAAGTCGTTATTCAACATCATTTTAAGGGTATACGCAAGTACAAAGAACTAGGATGCTAGGAATATGCAAGCTGCGCTGCTGCACGGCGGGAGTAGCGGCCAGAAGTCGTATTAGGCGGAGTTGGGGCCTTTAAATTAAATTGATGTTGCGGACAGGAAACGGGAGCCCAATGAACACAATTTGGACTTACGGTCCTCTTCGTTCATATGTCTGAAAGTTCGTAAGTTGAAAGTTTGTAAGTAAAGGAGCGTCTGTATGGGAAATTTATTTGTTTTTATAAACAAAATCATTACTTTATTCATTTGTTTGCAAACAATACGTATAACATTAGAAACAACTAGTAGTTTAAAGTAAAACATTCATTTCAAGTAGAATTAAATTGAAAACCAAATTATAGTTCTCGAACAGCTGTTCTGAGTTAAAAAGTTCATTGACAAGCAGTCTCATTGGGTGCTTTTTAATTAGTAACACCTTTGCAATAACATAAAATACCAAACATTTGTGTTTAGTATCCCTTTGGGGGGCAATAGCTACAATTGCAATTAATGGCAAAATGACTAGGGCAGAAATGAATGAGTCAGTCAAAACAATTATGACACTTAATAAAGTGAAAATGTCTCTGCTGAAGATATGTGCAGGTATGTAAACATTTGTTTGATCTGAGCAATGGACTTTTGTTATGAAAGCAATAAATTTGCAACATTTATATAGAATTAAGCGTCCCAAGACTTTCTGAGAGAACTGTATTTATTACCATTACATGAAAAATTATTACATTGATAATTAAGAAATCAACATGAAATATTTTCTCTGGAGATGGAGGCCTTTTCTCATTACTAATATTAATCTGAATGCAGAGCCTGACTTCATTCTGCGGTTCCTGCTGCCCTGCCCTGCCCAAACAATGCCCACTTCACCTGAATTCTACATGCCCCATTTCTCATTGCTTGATTAACCTCTGGCAGATATAAGGACCTTCTCTGAATGAGGCTCTGTTGTGAGGTATTGAGTCTGTTCCTTAATGAACCTTTCATTTTTTGTGCTTTTGTTTGTCTGGCGTTGATCTCTGAACTATTGCCTGTTTTTCTGACCTTGTTTGCTGGACACGATTTGGACTTGGTATCCCCATTGCCCTGGATTAGTTTCTGGGTCTAGCCTGTGTTTTGACCCTGAGTTTTGGGTTTTGCTTTGGTGTTCATCATTCCTCACTGGGAATCGATAAAGATGCTTGCTTTGTGCTTTAATATTGAAGCTCTTCCATTATAATTTAAAAGGCTCTGCTTCTGTTTAAAAAAGCTTTGAAATCAGACAAGTTAAATGAATGCAAAAATATGAGTATATTAAAATGAATTACTTTTGTGGAAATTAAATTTCAAATCTCATTCATTATTTTTTGCATAAGCTAAACTTGTTAAATAGAAAAAATGTAATAAATGATAAAACAATTGCTTTAGTTATTCTGTTTTCTTCCAAATATTTTACAGAGTTGTATAAAATAAATCTGATTTATAAATGCTGAAATTAAATCCAAGTGAATCTGTTGATGACCTACAAACTCTTGCGTGACCTTCACTAAAGGTGCTGATTATGCAGAATTCTCTGCTGCAATGGGAAGGTGATCTCAAATGACCCTAGATACCATTTCAAAAAGCTAGCGAATGTTCCTAAACACTGTCTATTTTATATGAAAAAATACATTTGTAAAGCAATAACTGTTCTCTGTTGCACATGGTTCAGTACTGTGCAGAAGTCTTAGGTAGTGAAGCATAATGATGTTTAAAGTATATTCATGTTGGAGCAAATGTCAAAATGTGACAGCTTAACCATTTCAAAAACTCTCCTAAAATCACCCTGGTATCTGCAGGAACGTGCTACTGTATATATCAATGTATCTTTTGACTTGACCACTACTGTACCATACCACGTTCAGTTAATCAGCACCTCCCTGAGTTTTTAAACTAATTAAGTTAATTAATTAAGTGAGCTGGGGGTGAAATGTAACAAACACATGGAATGGCTGAGGTGCCCCTGAGGAGAGATTTGGGAACTGAAGCGGTGTTCATCAAGCCGTCCAACTAGATATCAATGACTTCTGGATGAACAGAAGATATTTCTGTTAGTTTTTATTGTCTTACTCTTAATTTACATATGCTCCAATGTCAAGTCGTGTTTTTGTTCTGAGCAATCATACACTTACTACCCAGATAAATAGCTTTACACATTTTCTTTGGCTGCCTAAGACTTTTGAACAATATTGTATATATTTTACAGAACACTGATCTCTAAGAATTTCTATTTAAAAATATGGCAGCAGAAATCTAGACACAAATGGGATAAATGAGGATGAAATCAAAACAGATTTTGTGGAGCTCTCCTTTCCTTCCTGTAAGGCCGATGAGACGACAAGCTCGGCGATATGCCTCGGCCCGGACGCTTGGGTCCGCGTAGCTATTTTTTTCTCGAGGTCAGCTTGCCCTGTCTGTCTGGCAGGGTTCATGCCCCTGGCGTGTGACTGGGAATCAAACCCCCCACCCCCCGGCTGCCGGTAGCTCTATGGCTTGTTTAGTGGTCAGTTCCCTCCCATTACTTTCCGGCCCCTGTGTTGTTGAGGAGGAAGGATGCTGAGCGGCTGGGTGTGGAGCACGTCGGGGCAGCCAGCCGTATCGCCTGCAGAGGAATGCCGACTTGGGGGGGGGGGGGTCACTCCCGGGGCTAACAATAGGTAGACTGGGGCTGGGGGAGTCCCTGACTGTCACTGCGGTGAAATATGAACTTCCTGTTCGTTCACAACAGCAGGAAGGAGCTGAGGAGGTCAGACTCGGGCTCTGATATCCAGCGCCAAGGCCCATGAGCAGCAATCGCCTGTGCATGGCAGCCTGGGCACTGAACTCTCTGCGTTTCAGCTCAGCCAGAAACTCCTGCTTGTGGTGTATGTAGTATATCCTGAAAGTAAATGGCATTAATTATTAACACAACCACATCCATTTGTGAGAAATGCCCCCCCCCCAAGGAATTTTGTTTGCATTCAAAATTTGTGAAACTTGGTGCAGTTATGTTTAACAAGAAAAACAGAAGCAGGCTTTGACCACTCTGATGTTTCACATATGCAGTGATATTTCATCCCAAAATAAATTTTGAGAACCAAAATCAAAACCATAACACATTTTTCAAAGAAAATATTTCATGCAGATATATATATATATGGATCTGTAAATCATGGTTTACATGGGCAGTTATATATTACAGATGTTGAAATGGAATTTGCCTCTATGTGGAAACCAAATGATGTACAGTAAGCGTTTCCGGTTATTAAAGACAGTTACTTGTGAGGTTTTTGTTTCTTTGGAATGACCTTTATATCTTTGTACCACCTGAAGACAGAAAAAAAATGGAAAAAATGATGTCAAATGATCTTTATGCCTTTAATAAAGCAGGAAGGTTTTTTTTCTTCTCTGTGATCGTATAAATATATAGACGGTAATAATAAGTACAGGGCATTTGTTTCATATTCCTTTAAATCAGAAGGGCCAAATCTGACATGTTAGCTGCCCTCAGCCAAGGTCACTCCTGACTGCCACAGGTTCATGTTTAAGGGCTTGGTGAATGAGCGAGTAAGAGAGTGAGGTTGACAGTATTTGGGTGTCTTTGCCTGACCTGACTGTGCACTCCCGAAGCGCCACTTGTTCAAACACGGCTCCCACAGACAGCCGCTGAAGCGCATGATTAGCACGGCGAATGGCTGAGGTGAAGCACTGGTCACGGTTTCATGGGGTGAGCGTTAGCGCAGAGGCCAGGATGAGAGTCGTTTTTCACATTGTCACAACATCCAGTCAGTGTCCACGCAGCGCAGACTCACTTCCTACACCCTGTTTACCCCCGAAAGCGACTCCTTTTCCCCACTTAACCCTACTGTAACGTGGAGTGCCGTGAAGTATTTCCCTATAACTTTGCAATAAAGACGTTCAGTTTGTAGTGCTTCAGAATCATTATAGCGTGTTGGCCATCTTTGATAATACAACCAAAAATCTCTTTTTTTATAATGTTAAAACTTTTAAGCAATAAATTCTACGAGAAGGTTAACCCGGGCTTAATATACTACGTTATTTATTTTTTGAGCCTTAAAAACGTTCCACCTTAGCGACGTAGCTTATAATTTAATATGGAGCATTGCTCAGTCATTCAGCATTAGCTTGTCATTTGTAATTTGGTGGTCAATGACATTGAAGTTGCTCTCTATTCCTTTAACGATGCACTCTGGGGGAAAAGTTCACTGGAAGCTGAATGTCTAAGTATGAATTCAAAGTGAGGTTGGTGCGCCTCTGTCATTGTCTCTGCCCTCCTATTTGACTTTGACATCATGCCAAGATGGCCGGTTTTGCATAAAGAACAATTCTCTCACTGTCTTTGCCTGCCCTAATCTTTTGTCTGGTTCAACCAAATTGTAATCCCTTGCCATCCACCCCCACCCCCTCATGCCCCACAATGAATGAGAAGTTGGGTGTTTTAGATCTTTATTAATTCATATCAAAGGCATTTAATTTGGGTCCAGAAGGTGCAGGGAACAGAATACATTGTAATGAGCTCTCCTCATATTAGGCTTGCAATCTAATTAAAACAGCCTTAATCTGAGTGGGGAAATTGACATTTTTTTAATGATAGCCCCTGACAGATTTTTGTTATATAGACTTCTGTGCCAAGCCGCCAATGAGGACATCGCCTGCAGCTTAAATTCCTTTTTATTTGTAGTAAATAATTTCTGTGGTGTTTATTTTTTAAGTAATTAAAAATATAACCCACCCACAATTTCCCAGCATTGACGGGTAATTACACATTCATGTGCGGTAAAAAGAGAAGAGAAAAGAAAAACACGAAAAGCGAAAGAAAAAAAAACCCAAAAAGAGCCCTTTGCACTGTGGGAAGTGTTAGGTGTGTAATACAGTGATAACACAATCAATGGACCAAAGTGTCGTGTGCGTTGCCCAGGAGACGCGACGCCCCCTTTTTGACAGAAAACCCTGCCTCTTACTCCAGAGAAGAGTGCCATGTTGTTGCGAGGTGAGTTCAGATAACAGGAAATCTGGCACATCCAGAATGAAGGAGACATTGATTGCTGTCAAGTGCCTCCATTAATTTGGGCGGCATTTAGAATGCAACAGAGTACTTTTATTGCCCAAATCTAACTACATCTCACAGCATCGATCTCATATCCAAGCAAGTGTTCATGTCACCTCCATGGACAATATTGATGTTCTGGCACTTAATTTTTATTATGGATGATAATACTATTTAAAGTTATTTATTAATATTTTTGGGTTTACTTAGTATTTTTTCCCAGCATTGTAACATTATTTATTACTGGTTGTAATGCTTTATTATTAAATTGGATTGGGAAACACTCAGCACAGCATGGGGTTACTATGTTTTCAAATGAAGGATTTTCAAACATTGACATTTTTGTAATTATTATTATTTAAAAAAAAGAAAAGAATCTTTGAATATTTCACCCATGGCACTGACTTTTGTGTGTCGACATCTTTATTGATATGTGCGAACAACATCAAAGATTGCCTCCGTGATGCAGGAAGACTGCAGCTCACATGCAAGGATTTGCACCTTGCAGTGCTTTGAAGAGCACATGCCTGATAACCCCCTGCTACTTTCAGCTGCATTATTTGCACACTGCGCTAAAACAAACCAGCTGGAGACGGCCTCTCAAAAAACGGCTGCCAACAGTTTGATCCGAGGGATGATGTTATAAATCAAAGGGAAGGGGTACGGAGAAAATATCTAAAAGAAAGGGATGGGTCGTTCATTCTCCATATGAAGCGCATTCTTGCAGTGTCAGTCTTAAACCAACTGGTGTTTCCTGTCTGCACCTTATAGTTTGGAGTGAATATTTTGTCAGGTTCCTCTGAAGAAGAGAATGAAGAAAAAAAAACCCACGAGATTATCGAGAGCAGGTGTCCGCCATTTCGCTGACAGGCTGCTTATTTTAAAAAGCACAGAAAAGAGCGTGATTTATAGCTGTAAGGATAACAATAATCATGTGAACATTAAACTTTTAAAATGGTTAATATTATACATGCCTGGATTAACTGCAACCATGAGGTGAACGTAGATGAAAATTCAATGGAGAATAAGGAGGAAGCAACAGCGCAACGAGAGTAAGATGAGTGTCTGTGCCTTTTAAAATATGAGACACCACCAGAAAGTCCAGAGGAATCGAAAACTCCTGCATGGAAACTCTCTGTATTTTAGCATGAGTTAAGTAGGCTGTGTCTTTGCTGCTCACGCAATCCTTGATGTTTTTTGGTTAGAGGGTCATCTATGTGCTTTGCACAGACAACAAACATAAGTATCCATATTTTAACCTAAAACGAAATTATTTTTGCAAAAAATCAGCTTTTAGTATGTGATCATAAAATACAATTAGAATCAGTGAATTAATAATAGTAACTATTGCAGATCACAGATGCCTCGTATCTACTTATTACATTTAGTTATGTTTTTACTAATCCTAATATATTAAATTCTGTATTATCAGAAAATTTTCAGAGAATGTTGATATAGTATGCTTCAGATTTTTAATTATTATGAATAATTATACTGTACTTTGAGTTAGTGAACAGTCATGCAAACTGGTCCCTTTCAGTGAGTACAAAGGTAGTTCACCATGACTAATGGTAGTTGTTTTCTTTTTTTTATGTTAACTTCTAAATCCTCAGAACCCCAGTAGCCTTGGGGTTCTATATAAATACACGTAAGAGGTCAATACAACTGATGCATGTAAAGGAGATCGCTATCAGGGGAAATGTCACGTTAGATTAGGCTGTACTCATCGCGAGACTGTCACAAGAACAGATTGGAGCATTCAAACACAGGGAAGCTGCACGTGTAATCATTCAGAGATAGGTAATCCCGTCATGGAGAATAATTCCTCTTTTATGCATCCAGGCCATTCAGTCCCAGTAGGATCTGGCATCCTTTTGTACTTAACGTGTTTAAAATGCAGATTTTGCATCAATACGTTTTTCTTTTCTTTTTTCCTTACAGTGTGGTACGTTGTATAGTAATATTTTACGCAATAATTGACCTACAATATGTTACAGTATTATATAATATATAGTCATATTTAAAATATTTTCATGTAAAAAAAATTATTGACAAATTCATTTATATTTCAAATGCAATGCACCCCTTCGTGGTTGACGGCCGTCCTGCATCCGTAGCTTCTGCAATGGCTCCGGACCCACGCGACCCTGCATAAGACAAACGGGTGTGATATATGGATGGATGGATTAGCCCTTCAGAAATTAAAGAGAAAAAACGCTTGCAACTTAATCTGTGATTTATAGTTATTGCGAATCTTCATTAACAAATACAATAACAAATAGCAGTAGTACTAGTAGCTAATAGTAATAAATATAATTTTTTAAATTTATAACAATTTTACTGCACGTTCTGTTGCCAGTGAATTGTATAACTGCCCCAGCAGTCTGCGGTTTCCCGTGCTACCAAAATGTAATATTCAGTCAGAAATTAGATAATGGAGGAGCTAAAAAGTAATGAGTCAAGCATGCAAATAATGAAAGTTACCATTCACCATTTGGGCCGCACAGACCAGTGTATTTGCTAAAATGTATAATAATATTTTTCGGCGCATGAATGCCAGGTATTCAGTCTTTGGTTTTGTTTGCCTTTATTTTGAGCGGACTTTTTATTTCACATCAAGCTTCAAGAATGCATGAGCATGCTTTATTAAATACAATACATGTTGCGAAATTACACTTTATCCAGTCAAACTAGGCTCTCAAATAAACAACCAGCCACCTGTCAACATATTATAATTATTACAATTTTGTATCTGTTTTTGAGAAGTACAATTTTAGAAGCTGGTTTAAGTAATTCAGGCGATTTCAAAGAAGCAGTAATTAATACGAGATGATAGTATGTTAAAATAAGACAGATAATTTGAACTTCCATTGCATTGCACTGCTTACTAGGTAAAGCAGGTGTTTTATTCACATAGTGGACATTTTTCGTCCTGCTCACAGGAGGTGATCTGGTGTTCCGTGACACAGTAGTAAGAATCATGCCAGAGGGTTTTCAGGGATAAAAAAATCAAACTTTTAAATTAATACTTTATAAAGCATTTTAATAAAGAAGTGTAAATTTTAGAATAATGCTGTATAAATCAGATAAAATAATGTATTAACTGAATCGGCTGTAGTCAGGATAAATTCCACAGTAAACAAAAGCATATGAAATAAGGCATAATAGAAAATACTGTTATTCTTAGCAACAGTATTATATTATCAAACATGACAAAACAAATGACCTCCATCGTTGTCTCAGCTTTGCTGGTTGTATGAATCGCTGAGCAGGAATTCTTGTTAGTTTTATCTCACTTTTTATGCGATTTAAGTTAACCAGTTTTTCGGTAGTCTTTTGGAACTTCAAAAATTCAAAAATTGATGTGGCACTCATCTATTTATTAATTATAAAGAGGGTGGTAATGACCATAACTATGGTCAATGCACCCATCTTCTGATCACATATCTGCTCAGGGTCATGTGAGGACTTGGAACCTGTCCAATGGGGTCACGGGGCGCTAAGCTGGGGTGCGCTGTACACTGGTCGGCAGTCATTTACAGGGCACATTCACAATGGGGATTTTAAAGACAGCAATTAGTCTATCTAAATGGAACCGCCGGAGGAAATTCGTGCGACACATGCGAACTCCACATACATACAGGAGACACCAGAGTCAAACCCCTGGAGATGTGAGGCTACGGTTCTGCCCACTGGACCACTGTGCTACCCGCATCATCACTGTGTTTTAATTACTGTTATTTTAAATGGTGTCTGTGTTTCAGTTATTCTCAGTAGATCTCAGTACCTGCCTTTTCCATCAGCTAGTCGTTTACAGTGTTTACTCAGAACCAGAACGATTTTCACTGGGTTACTACGGGGAACACATATGTGACTATAATCTTGTCTAGTTCTGAACAGGGTTCATTGCCCTTAATTTGATATTTGCCACATATAAACTACATCTAAAAGCCATTTCAGGCGATGGCCTAAGTTTGGGTTCCACCCATTTCAGGATGTCCAGGGGATTGTATAGGCTGGTTATGATGATTTACAGCCATGATTTCAGGCCATTAACATTGGCAGAAATGTGTTATATTGTTTTGAAGTTTATTTTAGATCAAATTGTGTATGTAAATGTCTTACTGAGTGACAATCCAGCCAGTATGTGAGAATAAAAGGAACGGTGTTATAATAACGTTTGTGCTAACGTTAATGCTGCATGTGTCCCCATCTTCATCGTAAACCTCTACTTAAGTGGACATACAGCTGGTGAACAAATCATGTTTTTTAATGATTTCTTTTGATTCCTTGCATATTTTTTATTACATTGATTCGATTAGATAGTGAAAACTGTCAGAAAGAACAAAACCTTTACGTGATGAGATATATCTATCGTGTGTTTTTTTTAGAAATATAAAGCAAGCATTATATTTTATATGATATTAATGAGGGGAATAGTCCCCCCCATTTCAACACTGGGGGTGGGGATATAATGCCCCCCCCCCCCCCAAATCTATGCCTATGCATAGAATTTGCTTGCTGGATCTGATATATTATGAACTATGAACTGAGAGCCGCCGGGATCTCAGCCTGCAAGAGCATGATTAAAGGGAAACTGGTATGAGATCAAAAAAATTAAATAGTACTGATTAGAAAGTATTCTATGTAAAACTAACTAATATAATACTAACACATTGTATTAACTGCACCTTCATAATGCACTGATAACGCATTCATATAGCATTCATAAGCAGCATATAAGTATTCTTAATGCGTCATAGCTTTAATATACAATAATAACAAACATATATTTATAACAAACATTATAATTGTATAGTCGTATAACGTTTGTTATTAATGTAAATTAAAGCTGTTAAGATACATGTTTGGGATGTAAGATATACTTCCATGCTGCTTATGAATGTTCCATGAATGTATTATGAACGTGCACTGAATGAACTAAGAATGCATTATAAAGGCATTTTGTATTTAATAACATACTTCTTCCATAT
>JAODJX010000097.1:28190083-28201102 GCA_026776945.1 Isichthys henryi | reverse complement strand
CCGGACTCCACTTAAGCTCAGTGTCCTGTAGTCCAGTCTGGAGGAAAGGATCATGAAGGGGTGAAGGGATGACCAGGGTCACGGAGCGGTCAAATCCAACTCTTATCACAGAACGCCCCTACACACGGGACCTTTTCTTAATAATCACCATCCCTCTCTGCCCTGCAACCTGCCACCGGCTATTTTTAGATTGGCAGGAGGGAAAAAGCATTTCTGCTCCATAGCAACAGGGCTGGCAGGATGTGGCCATCAACTATGCAGCAGGGCCTCAGGTTCGCAGATTTTCCATGGAAACTCAGTGACAGCTTCTTATTTGATGACAGGACAAAGACTGTTCCACCAAAAATCATATTAATTACAAGAGTTGATGTCTCTATTACTGGAAGCCTTGCATTTGATCCTCTTGCACATTAAAAGCTCTATAATCTGAAGTTTTTAGAACTAAATAAGTAAATAAATACCCCATGAGCTTCAGCTCAACTCTCATTTTTTTGTAAGGAAAGCACAGCCACAAGTCATACCCAATGGCAGTAAAGCACGACAGTACAATCGTATATCTCCAAGCATGTCTGGCCTGTTTCTATATATTATCATTTATAGATCTCTAGTAAACATTTATTCAACCTATAGTTGATAATGGTTGAATGGCCAAATTATCTCATATACAAAGTGATGCAAGTGCTAAGCCATATAACTTGATTGACGCTACCCCATGTATTTTGTTGAAACTCCGGTCCTAGTACAGCAATGCCAAGGAAGTCACTGTACAACTGGAAAAAAAAGTGCACAGAAAATGGGCACTGGAAGAATTTGTCCAGGATCTAAATCATCTGTTTGTTATTCTTCTGGCTTTAGTCTTGACTGTTGGTAGGGGCCATAACAAATGATCCATTTCCAATTACACAATCTGTCAGAAATCTCTTCTGCAAGAGGTCTGCACCATGAAGAAAAATGAATGAGATCCGTGCTGTAACAATTTCATATTTATGTATTTCTGTATTACATGTAGAAAACTAGAGGAACAGAGTATTTCAATGCCATTTGTGAAAATATAAATTTCCGTTCCATTCATGTTTACTGAATGTTCTCGAGCACATGCAGGTCACAGTCTCTCTGAGATATTATATTTAACTAAGTCAAAAAGAGAACATTTTAAAAATATAAACTTTTAAAGCATTTTTTATTATAACTCTGCCAGCTTTCTGTATTTTAGGTTGTTTAATATTTTATAGCAATTATATATAAATATTATGGTTCTTATAAAACACATATAAATTTTACTATTTATATAATAAAATTTATATGTTTTTATGAAATAAAAATGGAAGAAATTAGCTCTGTAATTTAATTTGACTGTTTTATATTAGAAACCAGAAGTTATATAACTAATAGTTATATATAAAGTTTTATTATATTGAAATGCCTTTTTTATTACGTTTAATCGGCCGTTCTCAACGTAATAAATTGCTTTATTTCATATTTGTCAGCATCTTGTTCTATGCGTCATAAATAGATGATAATATTTCCGTTTCCCATTATACTTGTTACTAAGAATGACGTGTATCCTTGGAAACAGAGGGAAAGGTTGTTGTTTTGATGACTTGTAATGACTATTACAGCCTTTAGGTTAAACTCACTTCTTGAAAGTACACCTTAATAAACAAACCTTAAACTATCGCTACATCTTAAAGGTAACAGTTAACGAAGTGTTTGATTTATAATGATTTATAAACGATTCGGAATTTGATGGGGGGGGGGGGGCACGTAGAATACTAATTACGGAAAAGCGAATAATCATTAACATCTTAACCTGCAGCTAAAGATCAGCCTGTTCCTCCAATGTTATTCCTGTAATATTTGAATTCTTTAATTTAGTCTGTTTAATTCAGGTCTGTGGCCTATACACGTCTAAGGTTTCTGCGTGAATGAATAATCTGGAAACAGAAAGTTAAAATATTTTTAAAGCTTAAATGTTTATAATTTGTTCATTTGGTGTGAAATATAATCTATTGCAATGTATATAATCACTTTTGAAATTAATTTTAAGTAAAAACAAAAAAACGATGTTGCTAATTTAATATATTCATCCACACGCAAAAAATACGCAACGCTTTATGCATATGTATAGACAATAAAGCAGAATTCGCAAGAGTGAAATGAAATTACAAATGAACTTTTGCAGTCGCTTAAAGCAAAACATGAAATAAGCCTTCCATACTACTTCAGATAAAATCGAAGATTTGTGGACTGGTGTGCAGTGAATGATCGAGCGAATCTATGTATCGCGCCACCTGCTGTGTCTGATCCTAATTTTAATATGCTTTTTAAGTCTTCTTAACGCACCCGCATAGTAATCTGCACAGAATTGAATATGTAATTTAATATCAATTGTAAAAGATCACAAAAACAGAGGATTTGTTTATTCGCATATGTAGGCCTATGTGCATTGAGTTTCCGTGTTTTATCTTTCTGATGTTAATCGCTATTACGTTATTAGTGTGAGGTTTAATATTCCAAATTCATTTTACTCTTCGGTTTAGTAGGTTGTCAGAAATATTTAGAACGCGCCAGGAAGTTGCAGAATCAAAGATTATCAAAAAAACTCAAATCGCATAAGTCTTCTTAAGGTCTTGCTATTATCGCCGAAGTCGTGATTTACCGTTTCCGACAAAGAACACGTGTGTTTTTTTTCCGACAATGATGCAATAAATTACTGGATATAAAATCCGTACTGTTAACGGTGTGTACAGTATATGGCACTTCTCATGTTTATAGGATAAACTTTTGTATTTATTTAGTTCGTTGAATTTGTTACATCGTCACGAGATTATTTAGCTGTTGTCGATTTGAATAAGGTTTTATCACTACCTACTTAAGTACCTTAATGTTATTGTTACAATTGTGGCTAGTACGTTAATTATTTAATATTGACTAATGGATTCCAATGTAAATTTACTTGGCAATTGATACGTAAGTTTTGCTCAATAAAATCTTTTTATATATATTCGAAAATGCACATCTTTTGTTAAAAAAAGTAATACATTCTATAACAATATAGTGTGAATTCAATAGTTCTTGTTTTTAGACTTACAGGTATAACTTTTGTAAGCCCGGTAGTTTAAGGTAATAAATCGAATGTTGCACGCATTAATTTTTTTTCTACAATTAATTACTGTGTTCCGATATATAATACATTTTTTGTCTGCTTACCATTTAGTTTACCTTGCGTGTATTTTAAAAAGCAGAACAATTGGAGGACCGCGGATATTTAAAAAATATTTGCTTGGTTAAATGTGAAATTGCTTTTAGAAAGAGAGACCCGCGTTTAATGTGGAAACCTCTACTGCCACCCAGTTGTTGAATTGATGATGGCACATATAACGTACTGTACTTTATCTTTATATCGCCAGCGTTTGCTATGTTTAAATTGTTTAAATTATGTTAGGCTATTTATTATTATTGCTTTTTGCCGTCATATGCATTCGCATAGCCTATTATGATATAGGTACTTTTCAGTTCTAAAAAGACAGTCGTATTGTTTAAAATAGAAAGTCTATGCGCGGCGTATGTTTACGTCCGAAATATCATATTTCAGCTTGACTAGAGAATACAATTAACAATTCAAGTTTAAAACGAACGTTACATTACGTGAGATATTCATTGTTGCTATGAACATGCATAGATTTAACAGCATATAGTGATTTTGAATGTGTGATATTTATAAGGGGCCTTGTAATTATAATGATATGGTTTGACGAAATATACGAACATGTATGCATTGTGAAATAAAATACAATTCGTATTATTAAAATAACCAGAATTTCCGTTTTTGAAGTGGGCTATAATTCGAGAATAATTTTAACTAGTTTAAAAAGTATTTTTAAATTACTATAAATACTATTTATTTTATCTACAGTGGCATCGTAAATTCAAAAGCTCCATAGTTAAATGTCATTGGAAATGCTTGTATAATTATCATACTTAAATACTGAATTGACAAAATGTATGAAATTTACATTCTTCTCGATATAGTTTCAGCAGTTTCAATTTCATCTTAATATTGAAATAAAATATTAACCCTCAGTTAGAATATTATCCGACAGTGTAGAGCAAAGATAAAATAATAGTACCAATGAAATGAAATATAACTATTGATATAGTTAAATAATGAGTGATTTACTCCTGTTGCAATATAAAAGTTTATTAAATCATTATCAACTGATTTAACAAATATTTGCAATATAATGTTAAGTGACTTTGCATAGTATCTCATCCTTACAAAATATCTTGAGTAAAAAGATATTTAATTTTATTAATATGAATTTAACCAAATTTAATATTTTTCCATTGCCTCTGTTTTAATATTGACAAAGAATTCACTTTTACTGTTTCTAAAAATCGTAACTTTATTTGCAATTTGTCTGTCATATTGTATTCTGTTCTTTTTACTGTTACTGGTCAATATTTAAAATGTGCTAAATATCTAGGCGATGAAGTTTTAAAATCTGGTTTTATTTATTGTTGTATTATTCATTATAATCTAAGCATTTCATATTTATTTTTAAAAATTTCATGCTGTGAACACTGTAGTTTTATCTTGCTCTGTCCTTTTTTATTATCATTTTTCCGAAGAAATGACATACGCTCCCTGTCCAGCTTCCCAGTTTGAGTGTGGTGCTGGTCATTGAAATACATGACGAGAAAAGTGTCATCATAGTGCTGCACTGGTACCCATTTGTGACTTTGGGCAGCTCTGTGTTCCTGTGTACGGGATTCAGGTGGAATAGGAAACAGCGCGACCCATTTTCCCCACAGTCAGCTGGCTTTGCGCTTGGCTACTCTTCACCCATTTGTAGCATGTGTGACTTTCACCCTCTCTGATGAAAGTGATCAGAGGTTAAAGTAGTTCACTTTTAATTGATCGACTGATTGTGTCTCAAGTGTCAGGTTTCAGAAAATAGCTAAATGCAAGTGGGTCTGTTACAGTTTCAGACAGGTATATTTCTAAGGTGAAAAGTGCTTTGCAAATTCCAAAGTATCGATTTAGATTTTTTTCTGTGGTAGCCTGACATTTTAAACGTTTACGTTTGAGGTATTGACTTACTTTGAATTGTTATACATTTGTGTATTATATGCATTTGTTATATGTAATTTAACTTTTGTATTGTTCCATTCAATGTTTTTTAATCATTGTTTAGAGTACTTTGTATTGGTGAATTTGGCTTTATTAAATAATCTGAAAACTAGAAAATAACTTATAGAATGCAGAAACATAACACATTTGTTTAAAAGTTAAATGTAATATGTCCTTTGATAAATTTAGATTTTTTTTCTTTTAGTAATTAAAATTAATACCTGTTCTCGTAAATTGCTATACGTTGATAATTTTTAAATATGTCTTTTAATTAACTGTCCGTGTTGCTTTTCTGCGGATTTTCAGTACGAATATTACTGTTGTGGTGGCACAGCATCCACTAAAAGTTTTTTTTTTTTTGAAATTTTAAAATGCTTTCTGAACTATTCCATAAAATAATCAGGTTGTAAGATAAAATCAGACGGCCAAAGGACGAGAAGGCAGGACCACAGGGGCAGGGAAGCACCTAAAAAGCAAGATGCTAAATTATTGATTTTATGGTAGCAGCATTTTTAATATTCTCCAAAAAGATGCTAAGGAAATAGCACGCATAATGTCTTCTACCTCCTACAGGACCTGCATCGGAATTAAATAATAGGTAAAAATGTGCTGCTTCTTATGCTTGTAATGATTGAAAATTTATTGTTAAATTACAAAACCGAGCAGGACACGAGTATTCTGGTTGTTAGCATTTATTTCACTTAATTTTATTCCTTAATTTCAAAACACCAAGGAATGGAGGTTGTTTCATTATAAGATCAGTGGTACTTCACTGGGGAAATGGAGGAAGGTCTATTTTTGAAGATATTGTACCTTATTAGGTTAGCATTGTGTGTATTTTGTATTTTTATTGAACATAAATCATTATAGACGTAGTATTATTGGAATTGTAAAAATATTCAAATTTTCTAGACTGAATCAGGGAATTTGTATTCCAGAAAAAAAAGTAATCTTTATTCATTGTACTGTAGGTAATTTTGAGTTCATACATTTTTTAGCATTTGTGCCTTGATGGGAAATTTGACTATCAAAAATAGACTTCTGGATTATTTATACACTTTTCTTCATTTTAGGATTTAACACATTTCTTAGTGACTAACACTATGAAATTGTTTTGCTATGGATATCATTACTATATATATATATATATATATATATATATATATGAAGAGAAGTAAAGGATAATCGTTTAATTACCGTTTTAAATTTGACATCTGACGGATTATGAATTTTATTTATTAAAGGACTATTTTGCAGATCTTTACAGTGAGGAACACTGAAATACTACCAAATAAATGCATAAAATAAATTGATAAGTGAATTTTAATGCCATTCTGCTATGCCATCTCTCATATTCCCACCTGAGAAACAGCAATTCTGCATTAATTAACTGTAAATGATGGAAAGGTCAGCATCTGTGTTTTTTGGTCCAGGACCATTTGAGATATGGTCAGTGAAGACAGAACATCTTTGAGCTTTATGGGGGCCTGCAGACAGACACGGTTCCTCTTTTGTTCTTGGTTTCTACTGCTTGTTTGTCTGCGGCGAATGAAACTTTCACTTTATTGCTAACCCTTTTCCCACAGGCCTATTAATTAAAATTTATTTTTCTTTCCCGGTATTAAAAAATAACTGTAATATATCTGTATTTTCTGGGTTTGTTCCGGCGCATTGTGGATTTCCTTAGAGTGGAAAATAAAACAAACACGAGGAAAGGCCCCTTTCAGCGCTGCTCTCCTCTAAGTGCACCATTGTGGGCGGCTTGAGCTGCATCTGTTCATATGAGTCCTACAGTATTGTGCTTTTATCTTTCTGAGGTTTCCCCTGCAAAGCGTGAGAGCTCACCAAACGTGGCACATTTAACACTGGGACAGGCATTATAACAGCCTCTACCTTTGGGTATCTAAGTTTCAAATGCCAAGCCAAGACTCATAGCCCAGCACCACTTGTTTTCGCAGTTTCACACCCTGTTTTTCTTAGCATGTCCACTGAAGCAAACTAGCAGAGCGAGATGTTTTTCTTCTTCCTTTCTGTTTTAATCTGAAGCTGTTCGCTGAAGCAGGGAGCATACGCAGAAGCCACTTAGTTTGTTTATTACGTTCGCCCTGATGCGCAGAAGATTATGGGTCACTCTTAAATCATCTTCGTAGGGAAACAAGCAGGCGCGTGAAGGGCAGCAAAAATAAATCCTGATGACAGTTATACATACATACGTGCACGCTCCCTCTCTGTTTGCTTTCATTGTCCTTCTGGTGGCTGTGAGGACCCTTGATAAAAGAAGAGAGGAGCCGCCAGAGGTGTCCCGAGCACTGCCACTTGTCATCTGTGATATGTGATGCTCTGATGTGGAAGATGGGGAGGAGGTTATGTTTAAGAAGAGGACTGAGTGACGGCGGAAATGTCTGAGGTTGGACTCGTGAAGATTTTTTGATTTAAGGATCCTTTGATTTAAGGATCCTATTCGGAAGCAGACTCAAAGGAATTACAGAACTGTAGGAAGTAATGATGACTGCCATCAGTTAAACCATTATTGCAATGGCAGTAGTTTAAAGAATGATGTATACCACGGACATTTTTGACACAGCAATGTATGCTGTGCATGTTATCATTTTATGTTAAATATTGTGGTATAGTAAAACAGATAGATTATGTGGTGCAAAAATAGCTTCGCCATTGGACAGTCACCTAACACAAAGAAAATTGAATTAATTTAGCTTGAGTCAGAAAGAAATGGGTGTCATTACAAGGACAGAAAAACAGTGTTATAAAGAAATCATTTTCATAGTTGGGTTCCATTGAACAATGTTGCTGATGGATATGGTCTTTTCAGCTTATACTGGTGATGTAAAGTGGGACATAATTCTGCAGCATTCCTTCTTTATGACAGTTTCCTATGTGTAGCAGCTGACCCTTTTGTGTGGTTCTTGCCTAATTCATTCTCTGTAATGTTAATGTAATTCAGGAGTCTAATGATAAACTTGTATTTTAGTGCAAATGGCAAAGATTACTGGCAGGATGAGAAGTTCACAATGGTCAGGTGTTACGTCTTCTGGGGTCAGGATCCCCACACGTCATCTGAACCATTATAAAGCTCTTCACACACAGTACTGTAACAAATTCAGTACTGGTAAAGTTCTCAAAGCACGTCAGTTTCTCCTTATTCGGAGAGGTGTATGCAGATCCTCTGGAAAAAACAAATTGACATGTCAGGGGGTCTGACATGAAAGGACAGCCCGCAGCCTCATGCACATGTGTGAACTTGTGCAGCTAGTATGTAATAATTACCCACAAGTAACTCATGTCAATGTGCCTAATAACTTTTGCAATGTTTCAGTTCACTAGTTTTAGACTCCTTTATTGTAGCATTCTACAATCTCAGAGAAATTAGCTGATCTTTCAATTTCTTTTTTACAACAGGCCAATTTTTATCCCCCCCCCCAACAGATGCTATACTATTACAGTAAAAATAACTGAATTAACAAAAAATGTCAATCACTGCTGAGAAAAGGACTGTGTGATGTTTACGCTCCTCTTAGACTTCTGCATTAGAGCCAGATATTGTGTGTCACAAATTTTATCCCCATTCAAAATCCTAAGCCATTGACATCCAATTGATTTATAAATGTGTACTAAATTAAACCATTGCTAGAAAGGTACAGATTTTTGATTGTCTGCAAGCCAAAAATGAAACTACTTTAACAATTGTTTTTATGCATTCTTTCTTCTTAAATTTATTATCTTGATCGGTCTCTCTCATATTGGGTAGTGTCCAAAGAAGTTCTTTTACACTCTATCCAGGTTTTTCCAAGAATAGTTTATGTAGATGATAAGAGTTTCGTGTCATTTCCGCTCTGCAGCACCAAGCCATCCTTTCAGTGTGTCCTACTATTAGAGAATTATTGTATTTGCAGTAAAACATTTGAATGGGTGCTGTAAATCTGAGAGGGAGAGATTTAGAGAGCTGTAGTTACTGTTTAGGGCTGTCCGAAGGGAGTCTTTTCTTTGCCTGCCTCACAATGACGCACCGTAAATTCCTCTCCAGACCTCAGATCAAAGGCAGTGTTTCTGCAAGAGCCAAGCTACGGACTGACTCGCCTAACCTTTTCCCACTGACAAAGGCGGCCATGGCGCACGGTCTCACCCAAAGGCCAGCCGACGGAGCCCCTGTGCTTTGCTTTCCAGCTCATAAACAAAAAAGTCATAAACACCATAAACAAACCGAACACTTTGGCACTTTTTAAAGTCAGCAGATTAAAAAGACACATATTACAGGTTTGCTGTTTGCACAAGGTTAAGAAAATATGTATATAGACCTAGAAAAATGTTTTTTAATTACTGGCATTGCTTGACAGACATCGCATATGAGGAAAGCAGTTGAGGACGATATACTGATTATCAGATGAAAGTCACCAGTTTACAGATGCACAAGTGTGTAATACTGGAAATAACAGCTCAGATAAAGCGGGTTCATGTTCTATTCTCTAGCTTTACGTTGACCCTGTGGGGCTCTGAACTGATTTATGGCAACCATCTTAGTGTGAGTATGTGACATCACTGCCTTTTCCCCCCAACTAAAATTGTACATTTGACTCTTCAAAGCACATTATGATTGTGGCTTCTACTTTGTATCTTCACGTCTTTATTTTTGTGATATGATGAGTTCTGGAGGATTTTGTCATGGCTTTTATTTTGTGATGCATGACTGCAACAGCTATGAAGAACTGACAGCTGAATCGCGACGGCCATGAAAATGTCACTATATGGGCGAAGAGTTTATTTCATTAACTGAAACAATTCTGCGAATTTGTAATGGGAAAAGAATTTAACTGGGGGGAAAGTGGATCCAAAAAGCCGTCCATTCTTCGGCAGAGTTTATGGATGGAATGTAGCATGCCTTTATTCACTTCAATAATAGTGTGGCTCGATTGGAAGGTCATCCAATGAATTTTGACTATTTAGAAAAATTAGCTTGGTGGCTACATGCTATCCTTTTCTCTCTTATTCCCCCTCTCAGGGTTTATTTCTGATGGCTTGTTTGAGCTACCGACAGTAGCCCCGTAATGAGGAAAAATGTTGTCAATTTAACCAAGACTGTGTGCAAAGTGAAAGGGGGGTCGTAGGTGTGTCAAGCAAATTTTATTTCTCTAATGAAGAGCAGCAGTATCTCCTATTGCACTCACACTTACTCTCTGCCCAAGCTCCCCATCCGCGCCCACCCCCCCACCACAACCACCACTACCACTGGCCCCTGGGGGAGCATGCTACCTTCTGTTTCACCTCATCAGCAGGGTTCATGCTGAGGTCAGACGTGATGGTGTCCTGCACTCTCCTTCGGCTCAGTGGCACTCCAGCTTTCCGAGGGACAGGCGTACTTTCATGCACGGTTTTCAGGCCCGGCTGTGCGGGTTTGCTGTGAATGCCCTGCAGCTTTGTAAATTACAGCCACTTCAGCCTGATAACCCCTATGGCCAGGCTCTGGACTGCACAGCCAACACTCTGTACAACATCACACCGGCATCATCTGAAAAACATCCCCATCTATGTCATTTTACAATCAGCTTTCTTTGAGACTTCGCACAGATGCTTCAAAGCCATTTCTGTTTGATTGTTTTCGTGTTGTGTTATGGAAGTTATGACCCCAGTCCCCGTGTCCCCCTCCCGGCTAAATACGGCTGTACATTAGAGCTTCGGTTTCAGTCCAGCCGCATGGAAATTTCCATCCAGGCCTCTATCTGGGTTATTAGCAAAGGTCTAATCATAGGCCGGGCGGGGGGGGGGGCGGGCGCGGCGGGCGGGGGGGGGGGGCGCCGGGGGGGGGGGGCGGGGGGGGGCGGGGGCGCGGGGGGGCGCGCGGCGGGAGGAGCGGGGCGGGGGGCGGGGGGGGG
>JAODJX010000097.1:28133578-28180764 GCA_026776945.1 Isichthys henryi | reverse complement strand
GCTCCACCGCCCGCCCCCCCGGGGCGGGGGGCGGGAGCTAACCACATACAACAGTGTTGTTTTTTTCTTCAGTTCATCATTATTTGAAAAGTATAATTAAAACAAAACAAGCACTTCGTTTTTGCAATATATAGTAGGAATTTTACTCATACACATTAACTGGTTTTAACAAACGTAAAAGCCCGGCTTGGATTGGCCAGACGGATGTTAATGCAAATATGGGCAAATGAGGGTTGGCCTGGGTGGGAATGCCTTGGGGGTGTGGCCTCGACATCAATACACAGGGGAGGAGGGCAGAGCAGAAATCTGCAAAATCTGAGGTTACACTGCTACCCTGTGGAAGTAACACAGATTACAGTGCACTTTTGAGCTTAGTATTCAGACGCAAGCTTTGAATTGGATTTTAAAGAGTCTGCATTTTTGACATAATGTTCACGTACAAAAGAAAGCAGGCAGCTGAGTATCTGTTAAACTTCATTTGCTACACAAAAGCTTCACATAGAGCAGACTGACCAATTTTTCTGAGTCTATTAAATGTGAACCCCAGGCCAGATCAATAGCTCTCTCTTCTGGAAGTGATATGCAAGTGTGTCTTTAAATTCAGATGGAAATAATTATGATTTTTCTATACAGAGTTTTTCCCTGCTTTGTTGAGTTAAAGCACTTTATGGAATGTTGCCATGTGAAAGTGTATGAACTGTATGTTAGTACAAAGGCTGCCAACATGGTCACGGACACACAGACATACAGACTTGGGGCTAGGACCCAAGCAAGAGCAGAACTTCATTTTGTTTATTTGTTTCGTTTCATGTGCAAGGAAAAAATGATCAAGGAAAAACAATCTACTTAAGTTTATGTACATTATTGCCAATGGGGGAATCATGTATTATTCCTAAGACTGAAAATGAATAAATTAAGAAAACAGATTAGAGATATGAGAAAAATGGAGAAAAGAAATAGAGAAAGTACAGTATATCCATGAATATTAAAGTGAAGCGGGCAACTGTTGTGTAATGAACAGTAGTTCTAAGGGAAGTGTGTGACAGCAGATAGAGTTTGTGTTTGGAATTCAGTTTGCATTACTGAGACAGCATTAAGCTTTGGTGGTACGTCCTGGGTAAGGAGTCTTATGGTCAGAGGATGGAAGCTCCTTCTACGTCTCTCTGTTTTGGCTATAATACTTCTGAGATGTTTGCCTGATTTCAGCAGGCAAAACAGACAGCTGCTTGGGTGAGACGAGTCCCTTACGATCCTGGTTGCTTTGGTCCTGCATCTCCTTACACAGATGCCCTGTAGTGGCAGGATAGCTGATCTGGTGCAGCGTTCTGCCGTCTGGATCACTCTCTGCAGGGCTTTCCGGTCCTGGGCACAGCTGTTACCAAACCAGGATGCCATGTTCTGTCTCAGGGTACTTTCCAGAGCACAACAGCAGAAGGTCTTCAGTACAACCCCAAACTTCCTCAGCTGTCTCCAGTGGTAGAGATGCTGCCTTACCTTTTTTTTTGTACTGGGCTTTTATATGTTCAGTCCACATCAGGTCCTCCAAAATTTAGCTAAACGCAGGTATTTCAGGCTGTTCACCTTCTCCACTGCAGTCCCCTTGGTGTCGAGGGTGGTGACACCATCTTCCCCTAGGCTGAATGGCATCCGCACGATGCCAGGTTCTCCACGTCCTTAGTGTAGGTAATAATAATAATAAAAATAATAGTTATTATAATTTTTGTGTTTTTGTTATATTTTAATATACTTTTCAGCAGCTTGATGAAGCAGATTATTAACAAAATTAATGAAAGTCACCTTCCTGGTGCTGTTATTGTTGTAAATAGTCATAAATCTGGATACAACAGACTTAATAGTTTTCATGCCTGGCCTATAACCCTGAAAACTAAAACTAAATGAAAAATATATAAAATTATCAAATAATATATAACAGTTTAAATGCAGGTATAAATATATAATGACATAATACTAGTAGCATTATGTAGTATATTCATATATTTTTCATGGTTCAATAATACAGAAACACAATGATAAAAATAGAAAATAATAGGTAAACAGAGAAAAGTAACATCCAATAAAATTGCTTTATTTTTGCTTTTGGGGTTATTAGTGGATGTTGTTTTTTTTTTGCTAAGAGAAGGCGTTCCGTAATCTCAGTGTGTGACAGCAAAATGGAGTTTCCCACTTTCTGTGTACAGCTGTTTAGGCCCTTGAAAAAGATCAGCATTTGGAGATCTGAGGAATCACCGGGCCTGGTAAATCTATAAAACTTGGCTGTGTGTTCTAATGCCAGGTCATACTTTAATAATACAACTGGCTACTGCCATCCAGTGTAGTTGCTGATGTATGTGGCAATATTGCTGGGTTTTGTTTTTTTTTTTGGTTTTCATCAAATCATGTTCTGTTACATTTTGAGCAAGTTGCAGCTGATCAATATCTTGTTTGGAGACGATCAAAAAATCTGCCTTTTTCCATCTCCTTGAGTAATACCCTTTCTATAGCATTCATTAAGATGGTTTGGTTACATTTGTAAGGTAAGACATAAAGCTCAGATTTCTATCTATACAATATATTTGATATATCCGATTTAGCAACACAGAGGCAGCAATAATGAACAGGACAGTGTCTTTGGGGCCTGCTGTTCTAATAAGCATTACATCTGTCACATACTTATTTAAATTAAAGTGACGTTTAATTATTCATAAATAATTACATTAATTATGCATGAATTCTCGCTTGATAGAGATATACAATTGCATGGTATAACTGTCAAATTCAGCAACATGCTTTTTCATCCTGTAGTATATGGGACAAATGAAGTATGTAGAGTTGCTTTTTGCTTTGATTCAGTCTGCCTGCTAAGTAAACCTAAAATAGTTCAGTACAGTTCTGCTGAATTTTTTGTTATTTTGTAGTGTAAAATATTCTTCTATTTGCCAAATTCTATTGTGTGAGAAGTACTCTTCCGGAACCTGAAGCTGCATTTCTTTCTGTTATTATTTCTGTATTATTAATCATTAAAAAGAAATGGTATAAGGTAATACTGTAACTAGTAAGTGTACCATTCTGAAGGTCTAGCTTTGTGTTTCTTCAGTTATTTATTGCTGTGTGGCCTGTTTAAGGCTGATGTATTCCTTCCTTTGTCCATAAGGCAACAACTATGCAGTCTTCATGGCGGGCACACACAATTTACACTTCTCACAATTAAGTGATTTGTTAATAATTTACAAAAGTAATAATTACTCATTAATATTAATTTAATAAGAGAAATTAATTAATTAAGTGTTAACCAATAATAGTTTCATATTAGACTTTTGTATTATTTTTTAATTCAGCATTCAGTAAATGACACTATACGCTTTATATTTTTATCAAATCTTTTCTGCTGTCTTGAGAAGAAAGATTTTTTTCAGTACACTTGACAGTGTTTCCATAGATGTCTTGTGTTATGCTCGTAAAAACATGCATACAGTGATGTTTATATTTCCTTAACTGCCATGAGAACAACTAAAGAGTGTCGATTAGCATGAAATGGAATCGACGAGAACCATAAGCGAAGTGAAATAGCTGGTGGAAATTACCGTTTTAATTTTACCCAATTACTGTTTTAATTTTACCCATCCAAAATTACCATCTACGAATTTACTCGTCGTATCAGGTAATGTTACGCCGTCTAGGCTGAGATGTTCCCAAGATATGTTAAGATAATTGTGTGGAAAATAACGCAGAATCACGTTATGACATCGGAGTGATAGGACACGGGGGTGATGTTGCAAAGTGATCTGACACAGAAAGAGCTGCAGCTGCCCATGAACTAACCCTTCGGTGACTGTTGGGGGGTGAAAGGGGTCGTGACAGAATTTTTTCAATCAGTCAAAAAAATAAAACACCCGTATGTACTGATTCTGGTTCTCTCTTGTCGTGATTGACCACGTGCCTGATATCTGAACAGCTAAGAGCGATCAATATGGATGAAAGAATGTCACATTTTTATAGTGCTGGGCAGAAGAAGGCTCTTTTAAAACAGGTTACGTCATTCGTGAGAAAACTGAAAGTTAAGTGTCTGACAGACAAATAACAAAAGGCCCCGGCGATAATTACAGTGATCTGACGGTCCTCAAGACAGTGTTCTGAAAAGCTTTGATGTGAGCCGATTCAAAGCTGAATGCGGCCGGTGGAGAGGAAGCTGTTGATCGCAAAGCTGATGAATGGGAGAATGACTGTATCTATTTCATGGAAGACTGAAGAATGGAAATGGTTGAGATGGCTGGTTAGTAGGTCATTATGGCGGCAAGCAACTGTGTGTTAAAGGAACAGGATTAGCGTGGGAGTGCGTTTTCTTGAAGGAAGCACTATTTTCTCATTCTCAAAGTAGTTGGATGGACAGATAAATAATCATTTCAGTGACAAGCCATGGAAAGAAGGAAAGTATTATGTGCAATGATCCTTTTGTGTTAGTATATGTTACTCTTAGCTTTGCACACTTGAATGATCAATATTAATATTATCTTTGAAATGATCTAATCACAAATACTGTCCCACAAAAGGCTTTTAAAATGTTAACTATCTCTACTCTTTATAATGGAGTTGATCCGAAATCAGCCTGTTTTCAAAAATTGTAAATGAGTTAGTTGCAGTACCACTTAATCCCCCCCCCCCAAAAAAAAGAATAAAAAATATCATAAATGTACAAAAATCATGCATAATAAATAACAGTATAGCAGTGTGCAAACAAGTTTAATTATACAGTTGGCTGTAAATAATTCATGCCTCTATACTGTCCCGTATTCATGCTTCCCTGGATTTGTACTGTTGCCATACTTGCTTGGTTATTTTCATTCTTGTTTTGTCACATACCAGTTTGCACATGGTGGTCCGAAGATTTTCAGAATTCCAAGGAGTAAACAAAAAGTAGATTTGTGTCTCCACAGTAACGCATTTTAGCACTAAAATTGTCTGTCAGTAGCCATGATGAACAGGGCTGCCATTAGAAGTCAATTTTCTTGCTTTTATGTGGTTTATAAAATGTGTAGTATTTCTGTCATTTTTGAAGTTGACAAGGTAGGGTCTTAAACACAAGTTTGATATTTCACATTCTATTTTATGACAAGAGGTGATAGCTGGGTAGCAAATTTTTGTCAGAAAAGCAGTATATCTTAGGTGTTTGACCATAAATTTGGTATGGAGACCTATCATAAAGTGTTTAGCTCGCTATCAGTGAAACGTACTTGTACTCAGTGCTCCGAGTATGAATCCAGACACTCCAAGGCTTAGCTATATTCCTCCAAAACAGAATGTAAGAAAAATGAGTTTGCATTATTCTTTTTTTTGCCATCAGAAAGTGCTGTAGATGAAACAACAGACATGTAGTGTCCACATTCACCATATTGATTGATGGTTATTGTGCTACATCAGTGAACATCAATGAGAATTTTTAAGTGCTGGAGTATTTTTTATCATAAAGCATTAAACTATGATTTATTACCCCCTTCCCCACAAAATACTTCATTTTCTGTGCATTTTTTTGGGTTGAGAAAATGACAAACCTGTAGATGAAGGAGGTATCGGTGTTAAGGCTAATGGAGTATAGTCACAGCAAAGAGGGTCTGGCCAGTTCTGGGGGCCTAGCAGTTTACAGTGGCCTTAAAACAACCTGGTCCCCAGGGACCACCAGACAGTCCACTTTTTTTGCTCCTTCCCATCTTCCTACCAGGTCCTCAAGGAAAAACACTGCCCTAGGATACCTAAAATTGGAGTTTGGAATCCACCCGAGATTTACTTGCTTCCAACTAGACAAGTACCCATGTAGTAAAATAACGAGTTTGTAGCCGCCTAGAGATTTGTGACCCGCTTCCTGCATGCCTAAAAGTTAGGAAATGTAGCTGAGGGTGAGGTTTGGTTTTTTCTGGCGGCCCAGAATTTCTAGATGTGCCCTAAGTGTTTTCATATTTTAATGATTTTGTCACTTGCAGTGCTGAGGTTCAGGGATGTGCCCAGGGTTTTATTCAGTCAACTGATGTAATTATTACCAGATTTTACCTAATACAGGGGCTTACATTTGTCCTGAGGATGTTAAAATGGATCCAACAAAAAATCTGAACACATTACCACCCTCCACTAATGCAACTAATAAATATCTTTGCCAGTACATTGTTATTGTTATTTATTTTGTCACCCAGATATTTTTGAAAGGAAGGAAAACAGAAGCGATAAAATAGTTTCTACCTGGGTAATCAGAAGCTTTTGTGTGATTGTCTGTTATATTAAACCTAAACATTACTTTCACGCCCATATTAAAGTGTCATGGAAGATTCCTGCTTGGTCGTACTAGGGTACAATGGCTCTCTCTCTGCACTTTAACTCCTGACAAGCCATGACATTTTGAGAGCCCCTTAAATTGCTTTGATTAGCATAATAATTAGTTTGTTCAGGTATGTGAGTGCAAGGCAGGATTGAAATCCTGAGCGCAGGACAGCCTGCCAGGACATGGACTGAAAACCTCTATGTGGCTGTGGGGTTTCTTTGATCTTTGTAAAGAAGCAACATTTTGTATTTTAAAGACCCACGCACTATCATATGCTATTAATCCTGAATGTTTCACTTAATGTAGAGGCACATACAAGTCCTGGAAATGAGTTCTATCTCTGCTACACGTACAAGTGTCATGCATAATAAAATGTTAAAAATAATTCACTGAGACTGCAAGACATGCTGATCTCTCACCCCCTTCCACATACCCCTAACATGCAGAATAACCTTGCAGACTTTTGCAACTTTATTACTGTGGACAAATATTTCTATTTCAACATAGGACATTATTGATAGCTTTTGAATATTTGAATTCTGATCATTACCAGAAATAGAAAACATGTTCTTTTGCATAGTCTCCTTTGATCCTGATTATTTACGACTGATTAAATGTTGAAATGATCACCCCTTACTGTTCACTCTGTTATCTAAATGGGGCCCAACATTTTCCAAACAGATCAAGGTTGCAAGGTCAGTTTCAGAGAGTCTGTTTATTTTAGAAAGTGCCACCATGTTTCCTTCATTTCTGGACTGGAAGCAGTCTGAAAGTAAGAGAAAAGGGTTTAAGTTTTACTTTCTGTACTGTACAGTATGTGAGTACATAGGGCAGGAACGGGGAAATAACTTAAAACACAGACCGGAGATGAGTGATGCATCTACTGAGTTAATATGCATGAAGTGAAAGTGGGCCGTAACCGGCTGTCGAAGAGAATAGTGCCATCGCACCAAGAAAGGATGTTTTGCCAATACTGACTGGACCGTGGATGTACAGTAGGCAGGACGTGCTGCCAGGTCTACAGGCAGCCTGTTCATTGCTCTGACCATTTAGACAATGCATACAGTATATAAGCTACAGTATAGATTTACGGTGAGCTAATCTAATTCACTGACACCCCAGTGTTACAACCTTTGGCTGTAAATGATACATGGTGCATAAGAGTGGTCACAGGAAATGCCAGGGAAATAATACAACAAATACGACCAGATACAATATTCCATCGATGAAAAATGCAACTTAACAAGCGTTTGCTATTTCTATTTGTGACACAAATGATTTCCAAGTGAAGGTAACACAGTGCAAGTCTATTCTTTTTAGAAAAATAAATACTTCCTTCGAAATTTTGTTATATATTTCAAAAAACAGATTCATTATAAAAATAGCTGCCATGGTATAGTATTAGTCTTCCCATTTCCCTTTCACTACTAAATACTAGAACTTTCTCTAGCTTTGTTTCAACCTCTGGTCATGTAATTTATATCTTGCAACGCGTTGACGCGACTCAATACAATAAACAAATGCTGAAAGAAGTTGTTTTCATAATGGAAATTTCATAAAATAGTCTAAAAGGTCAGAAGTCACTTTCTATCCACCGCTTCTATCTAAACATATGTACATGGACGCACATTACAGGCTGAACTATCACCTCTGCCTGACCCAGTTTGGAGATCAAGTCGAAATGGATGGCGGGATTCCCCACAGCCCCCCTCGCCATCCATTAGCCACTCTCACTCTTGACTCATGTACCAATTGCAGCTTTACTCTCATTACCATTAGGATTCGCCCCCTGTAGCTAACTCTGTGTTTGATATTTAATGCAAATAACTCTCCTCCCTACTCTATCCCCACCTCAGTCTTTGCTGAGTATGCTACAGAGATTAGACAGAAATTGTGCCTTTTTATCCTTTGCAGAAATGTATTCTTAAATTACTAAATGACCTTCTCTTAGTTGTGTCCTCGATAGCTGTAATTACAGCTTGTATCAGCAAGGATGCCAATGTGGAACCGTAGTCATTTCTGTTAGGGGACACTTTGTAAATCTTCCTGCATTGTTATGACTGCAAGGTTGACTAAAAGACTTGCCACTTATACATGTTGTTGCCCTGCTCTGAAATTAATTGGGTGAAACTTGTTGAATATCAGGCGCAGCCCTCATTTAGCGCTCATTCCTTCTAAGTTCAAAGGAAACAGCAAAGCTCCCCTAACTGCTCCAGGTGCCTTGTCATTTTATGTGGCATTTTAAGTGGCTTAACGCAAATCCCTGATTTCTTTGGTTTCCACATTCAAATCTGGAACCACAAGAGGGCTGAACCAAGGCTTTAAGCCTGTAATAAATCCCTGCAATTTTCCACTTGGGAGTGAAGCTGAACTCATTCCTTGACATTTATTTACAAAGTTTTACCAAAGTTGGATCAGAATATGTTATATTTGAATAAGAAAAGAATAATAAAAAAAAAACATGCCAAAAAATCAGGCAAATATAAACTAACACAAAAATGTTACAGCACTGATCTTTTTAAAGATATTTCAGGAATCTTTTTTGAAAACATATCTTGTGTATGGAAGATATTCACTTAAGTAAACAGTAATTCTACAATAATTCAATTACTTTCTTAGCTGTGTTTTCATTTAAAGATTATTACACTGTAAAATAGGAATCTCATGAGATTTTGATGGTTTTTAAATGTGATTCTTTTTTTCCAGTGACAGCTGTGATCAACCAAAACAAAGTTCTATCATCTGTTCTTAGCTAAACAATCTGTGTGTTCACTGTGAATGGCTTCTGGTTATGCTCTAGAGAACTTAGCATATCTGAGAGAAACAATTTCAAGTCATCGGCATAGTAAATTATGTGTTTTTTTCTAACCAATCCGATTGCAACAGATGGCTTCCAGAATAAAATAAAAAAAAAAACACACAAATATGCTTCATACAGCCACAGGATAGTTATCCCAGTTTCAGCAAACCACAGTACTTCTACAAATAAACTGCTAGAGGTATCAGCAATGACTGATGGTATCAGCGATGACTAATAATCTCACTTGTTTACACTGCCATTGTAAGGGCTGTTAAACGGAACCTTCTCTAACTACTCATCTATCATTTAAAGTTTGTTATTAAATAGAATATTGGAATATTTTTGTTTTGTTGTCGCAGTCAAAGTTGCAAGAAAAAAGAAAAATGCAAGTGTTGAGTGTGGGTAGGTGGGAGGCACATTAGTGCCACAGGACTGGCCGCACTTTGGCATTGCCGTGGTGATTGATCACCAGACTTGTGCCCAAAGGTAATCCCAGTAAATAAACTCAGCTGACCCTGGTTGGACTGAGTGGTGTTTGGGTCTTAAATTGGGTCAGCTGTGTGGCTTCAGGAGGTTTGTGGAATGCAGACAGAAGGTCTCTCACTGAGTTTAGCAGTTTCTGGAGTCTGGTCTCAAGATGCTTCATTTTTGGTTGAAATGTTGCAGTGTAAAGAAGTTCCTTTGCTTGATCCTTGCTGTCCCATAGCTTTATAGCCTTGTGGGATACCTCCACCCCTAAACCTTTAATAATAAGAAACACTTTATTTATTAATAAATCTGTATGGCGATTTTATGGCAAGAATTGCTTGCAATGTTTACAAATAAAGCAACAGAAGTGTCTTGCTATACATTTACACAGTATATTACATTAAATGACATACAGTGCTCACAAAAAGTCTTAGGACACTTGCTTAGTTCTGTAAAAATGTTGCAAATGTATTGGTTTCATAACAAAAGTCCATTGACAAGAAATATTTAACATCTGCACATATCTTCCATATGGTGTCGTAATTTTTTTTGACTGAAACAATCCGTTCTGTTCTTGCCAATGTCAATGAACATTTTAACTCAGAACAGCTTTTTTAAAACTATAATCTGGGTTTCAATATTTTGCTACTTGGCAAGAGTATTTTACTTAAAATTACTGATTGTTTCTAATGTGATATAATTTTTTTGCTGTAAACAAATGAATAAAATAATGATTTTTGTTATAAAACAAAAAAATTAGCATTTTTTTACTGAAATAAGCACGTATCCGAAGACTTCCTGTTAGCACTGTAGATTTTCCTATGTTTTGATTTTAACACAATAAAAGTTTACTACCACTGTGTTACTAACACCAGTTTTTTAATAAATTGTTAAGCTCAGATTCATCCATAAGTGTCAAGTCTTGGGATCATTTAAAAAATTTCTCCCTCATTTATCAAGTTGTGAATCTCTGACGAAACCCCAGTCCCCAGAGCACTGTGCCTCTCAGTGTTGACCATGAAAGCCAATCCTGGATAATTGTTACAAATTAGGGAAAGGAGACTGTGTCTATGTCTTAAGGTGGGAAGTTATACACCCCCTAAAAAAAAAAAAAACTACATAAATCTTCCTCTTTTTAACTCTTTGTCTTCTTGCGGTGCACTGCAATATTTCTCTCATGTGTACATGATAGCCTCCTCAGTTTGCAGGTGAGAGAGACAACACAGTTTGATGTTGGCCGAATAATATGCCTTGTGTAGAAGTGACAAATACCAGCCAACGCTCTTTGTGATCCATTGTTTGGAGGGTAGGGAGTCCAGGTGGTAATGGATGGGCTTTAAATCATGCCTGTCTCCTCCTCCGACGAGGCCACCTGTTCCCCCATACTCCTCTTCCTCAAAGGATGAAAGATGAAAAGTGGTTTAGTCCGGTGGGAATTAACCCTCTTAGTTCCATTCTCACGGGAGCTTATGCTGGGGTCTCTGCGTTCCATCCACCTGTGGAATTGATGTTTTGCCTGAGGTGGAAATGACCGAGGTAAAAGACATCAAGACAGAGATTACCCATCTATATATCAGCCCCGCTCACCCAAACCCTTCTTTACCTGCTAATCAATAGATAAATCTGTCTGGCGGTTCTTTCATCTTGCAGTTTTCGGATACATATCAAAGAATTGCTTTAGGCCACTATAAGTAACGCCAATTTGTTTACAGCTGTTGTGGTTGTGCTAGTCCCAAGAAGACGTCTGTGGTAAATGTTCTCTGTGAAAAGCCCCGAAGCTGAAGCTCAAGATCAGATCAGGAGATGAAAGGCAGTGTCTGCCGGTGGAGGGTGTCTGTGTTGAGGTGGGTCGCTGATAGGATGGTCAGCTCTACATCAGCGAGGTCACCGAGACACAACAGAATGCTGCTGACCCCCTGCCATCCGTCACCTAACCCAAGCGACATCTATCAGAAGCTTCCCCCCTCCCAGTAATAAGCATGCGGTCAGTGGGATTCATGCTGTCATCTTACCTTTATCTTTCTACCTGTGTTGCAAATTACCAAGGTGAAGGAGCATGACATGTAGTTCCCTTATGGACATCATACTGTTGGAGCTAGAGTGGAAGAAAATAGATTATTTTTGGGAACCGAAAAAGGATGGTGTAACAACTTTAGACAGCTGGACTTTTCCAAGACTGTTTCAACTTGTGTGGCTAAGTAGTTCGGCAGTGGATGGTGTTATTTATCAGAATCAGAATCAGAATTCACTTTGTTAGTCAGGTACACCTATATGCACTAGCAATTTATCTTAGCAGTATTGGTACATACTTCACAAACAACACAAACATAAATTATGAAAAATAACTTAAAAAATAGAAATAAAATAGATTTAATAGATGAGTGATGAGTGCAAATCAGTATAGATCACAGTCATTAATCTATATTTAAAAAAAAAAAATGCAGTGTGTGCAAATCCATCTATGTGTGCAAGCTGGAGTAATGCCTGAAACAAGGTTCCCATGTAAATAATGTTATACTTCAGTTGTAATGTTATACTATAAGTATACACATGCCTGCTTGTGGCAAAAGGGGCAGAGCATCAGCATAAATGCGAGGAGTCCAAGAATGTGCAAAATGTGTGGGTAAAGGTCCAGAGATGTACAAATATGACATGCTGCCCTAATATACCTAAATGATACAATTACTATTCAAAAATGTTGCAACCGTGCCGGAATATTATGGTAAATGTTGCCATTTTTGTACAGAGATAAGAAGTGATGGTTCTTTTAGTTTTAGTTCTGTAAATGAATCATCGGTAGTGGCTACAACAGTTCATTACCGGTATGGACCTACTGGTTCCAGTGAACATTCTTTGGCTCCTTGTCAGAAATCGTCTATGTGCAAGGGGAGGACTGGCGCTCACAAAAGGTGCTGAAAGTGGTGCTGAAAGCGGCCGGATTCCTAAGCAGCAGTGGACGCCACTGACCTGTTATTGAGCTACACTGGAGGATGTGCGTGTCATAGGTCTTCAGGTTCAGGAAAAGAGGGCTAGCTCCGCTCCTTCTCATTGACTTGGTAAATGGACTGTGACAAACCCACTCCAAGCCCTGGCCCTCGCCCCCACCATCCATAATGCCACGTTCACTCAATAAGGCAGATTCACTCCTTCCTTCAGCACAGTGCAAACAGGGCGAGACATTTACGCCTCCATGAATCAGGAGCCATGTTCATGGAGACTCTTTAACCTGGTTTCAGGTGATGACACAGTAAAATACCGATGTCTGGGTTGTGAGACAGCCAGTGAAAAGGCAGATAATGAGTGCATGTGGACCTCCTTCCATGCAGGTGGTCCTGAATAGAGGAGCAGGTTTGTCGAGGTGGAAGAGGAACTGACAAACTGGTCTATGACACACTGTTTATTTACCAGACATTCAATGAAGGAATGTTTGGCACCAAAAGTAGCATTTTTTAACTCATGCAATGTCAAATTATGCTACATAATTTTTTGTTGATAACATACTAATTTGGTGTAAATGTTTAGTATGTTGCTTGAGTGGTGCTTTTATCTAAAGGTGGGCATGTTTTTACAGCAGTTGGGTTAATTACAGAGCAGCAAGACCACCCTCATAGTCGCATTCAGGTCACAAATCTATGTCCTTAACCATCATGTAACTTCCTGTGTATAAGTAAGCATTAGCACTGTGTTAAGCAACCATGTGTAATGATACTTTATGGGCAACTACGAAATAAATCAAGTTTAGGCTCATTCACTTTTTTTTATTAACATGCATTTGGTATTACTTACCTTCTGAACTACTACATATTTGATTATTTAAATCCACCCTCTGTTTCCGTACAACTTCTGAATGAGCATTTCAGACATATTCATAATTTACTGTCATGTTGTTCCTTTTCTTCCACATTTTTGTGGAATTCCACTAAAAAAAGGATAGCTTTGTTCTATTCATCTAAAATTATATACTAATATATTTTGTAACAGGCTACAGTGGGGGGGGGGGTGAATGGGGGGGTAGAGCCTCTCCTAACCAGCATAGAGAACAGCTTCAGAGCGCCGTGGATGGGATGCCGGTCCATCACAGGGCACATACTTGCATACACACAGGATTGTACACGGGGAAACCTGTGAAGCACACAGCAGAGGCAGGACTGGAGCCCTCACTGCTGGAGGAGTGAGGCAAGAGTGTGATCCTCTCAGCTTCCAAGCCACCCTAGAATGGGCAAGAGCTTTCTAAATCTTATGGTGCATAAGATCCTTTGGGGAATAAATATGGTAGTTGTGGTGCATACTTCACAAAATATTGTGTTAAAACCTGTTTTCTGCATTTATAGGAAAAAAATGTAACTAAAAGGGGGAGTGTATTTTACGCTGTAGCAGATTGCTGGCTCTTATGAAGAAGATTTATAATCTGTGTCTATTTTTTCATTATACATGTTTACAGGTTTTGTATTAAAACATGGTTTAAACATTCATTTCGAGCATAATTCTCGTCAAACAGGCAAGCGCTGACTTAATGAGTGATTGCGGCCATATGGGTGTCTGCGTATCTGATGGTCAGAATTATATTAAAACGTGATAGTGAGCAGAATAATTAATCATCCCTTCCTTAATTAGAATTCTTATCTTTTTCTTGTGCACTCACATCTGCTTATTTGTAAAACATGTTCGGTGTCAACAATTTTTCCAGGCTCTTTGGTGGACAACTGTTAATACTGAGACAGGTATGACAACACAAGTTACTTTATCACTGTATACACATTGACAGGGTCTGCTTGTAATCTTCCACGTCAGGTACCACCAAAGTTTTTGAGATGACAAAAATTTAATACTGGTCTTAAGTTTTGAGACATGTTTTGGGCTGAATCCATATAGTTTTGTTTTTTCGGTCTATTGTGACTTATAATCTAAAATGGTACTTTCTGTACCACACAATGCCGTAGAAAAGAGTTTGATATTGTAGGGGTGGGGGGACAACTTAATAATTTAAGTATAAAGGTCTATTTTTTTGGGGGGTGGCAAATGAAGCTTAATTATTTGCTGGGGGGGGGGGAATGTCCCCCTCCCCCCATTCCTATGCCCCACCCTCTTGTCCCAGTTGTTATGTCCCCAGTACCACAGTAGCATTCTTCAAACTGCATTTTTATATTTCTGCATGCGCACAATTATATTTATTTAATTTTAGTCTGTACCACACCACTGCAACATTGATGGTTGGTGCAGTGTTTAGTGTTTTGTGACATTTCTGCAGCCAAAGGAAATGCATAGTGTCCTCATCATGATATAGTGACCAAGAAAATGTGGAGAAAAATCCTAATTAGTATTTCATTATTCAAAATGTTCCTTTTTACTGCATTGTGTGGGTGTCGTGGCATTTACCAGTTGTCCAATTGAGCAGTAATATAATTTTCAATTAAAATACCTCAACACATTAATAGGTGCATTTACTAGCCGCAAACAGCGTTTAAGCTAGCTCAGTGCAGCAAGCCATTAGGCCATTGATAGATTTCAGACCATTAGGGAGGAATACAAGGAACAAGGTGCTGTTGGTTTTATTAAATAACCTACTGTCCACGCGCCAAGTGGAACAAGGGATTCATCAGCCATTTTATTACTCAAGTCTTTATGTTTATGTTCAAACAGTGTAGGAGAGTGTTCAGTACAGAGGAAGGGTCCTGTATCTATGACCATGCCCTGCACTGTACAGTATGCATGGGCGTAGAGTTTACAGAGAAACTGTCCAAGTCAGGTAAAAAAAATGTCACTTAATCAGCTGTAGAGAAATTCTAAAGACTCTGCAAAATTTTAAGCTCAGGAAAATATTATCTATAATTCAGAAGCATTCTATGTCTTTTATCAGCGACAGAAAGTAAGAAGCAGCAAAACGGCCAAGAGGTAAAATATTTTGGTGGCTTGGTCACTGTCCTCCAAACATAATGTGACACAGAGACGGGAGGGGAAGTCGGGGTGGCAGACGGAGAACTAACTGCAGCTAAACTTACTGTTAAATGATTGTTTAATTATTTGTCATTTTGAAACAATCTCTGATTTTGTTATATTTTAAGTTAGTAATTAAATGTTCATACTCATTTGTGAGATACAGACAGAGACATAACCTCAAGTTAGCTTGGTTGACTGCGAATTTTTAATAAGGTTGTTCATTTTATATAAATGCTTATTCAGCACAAAGCAAAAACTCTGCCTGCTAAGCTAAGGGTATAACAAATTACTTTTTGCTGAACTTACTGTCTGTATGCTGTTGCTCTGAATTTAATTTCCATAATACAGACCTGTGTTTAGCCTTGAGTAGTAATTACAAACAACAATTAATAAAGTAGGGTATTTCTTAAGAATATAGATTCTACTTTACATTAAATATCATAAGTACCATGATTATATTAAATAATTGAATTTGAAAGGTTGAGAGAGTGATAATTAATTTAAGATAACTACATTACTTGACATAATAATCCATGAACAATGGTATCATTATATCACTAGTAACTGATATTTAACTGGTGGTCTGTCCAGCCGTTACACAGACCACAGTCCATCTCCTACCAGATGCTGGGGACAGCGTACCGGGAATAATGGCCTTTTAGCTAGTGACTGGCCACCTTCTGTCAAGAGGGCTGGTGCTGGTGTTCTGCTCCCTCCTCCTCTCAAAACGAAAATTTCCGTTCATCACAGCCCCAGAAGACAGGGTGCCCGGGCTGACAGAAACATGCAGTGTCTCTCGTTTCATACGCAGCCTTCCAATTGGATTTGCACAGTCAGCAGAGGCTTGCAGCTCACTTCCTAAACATGCACTGACTTTCCTGAGCCGACTGTTTGCTGAGAAGCCACTGCTAATCGGGCTGAGTTCGTTTCCCATTGAAACTTTTGTCGCATTTCCAAATTCGAGAAATTCAGCAGCAAAATAAAAACATGGTGACCATCTGCATTTTATATGCACTTGTATACATATGCTGTATGTTTCATGTTTGACAACAAGCATTAGCTGTGATTTGAAGTACCAATAAACTGGAACACTCATACCTTTCACTGCATTGTCATTTAGAGATGGCAATCAATTTAAAATAATTTCTTGTGCCTTTTTTATGTAACACAAATAAAATCTAAATTATGAATAAATGATATATACACAAAGTTTAATTAATACATTTTCTTTTAAATTTTAGACATAACCCATGTTTGGTTCATGTGAGTAAATTCGTCTTGAGTTTAAAAAAATTGCGATTTTTATTATAATAGCAGCATATTAAGTGTGATAATTTAATGTTTTGTCACAATGTTTGTATGAACTTTTCCTGTTACTGTATAGAGACACAGACTTCATGTGATGTGCTTATGATGACTCTGTTGTGTTATGTAGGTCTACCAGCTGTTAGGCATATTTATTGCGATTGTTTAAAACATACCATATAAAGAAGTCTGGAGCATTCTTATTAGTGAGAGAATGGACCGCATTCAAGGATCCACACCCAGTCATATGCTTTCAGTCCAAATCCATATTGCTTTGATCCTACATTAGCCACACTTACTGCGACAGATATGTATGATGCATTTCAGGCCGGCTGTTTCAGTAAAAGTGTTGCTATGTGAGTACAGTCAGAATCCTACACCTAGGCTATGCCGCCAGTGTAGGCCATGTCACAAGCAGGGTGAGACATTTTATGGACGGGGGAGGGGCGTAACTGCAATGGGACGTATAGTCTGTATTGATTGGCCGCCCTCATAAATCCATGCATTGCACCCATATCGAGTTCACTCATCGCCGTTATTCCCATGGTAATTTTTGGGCAGAGTCACAGTTTTTCTGGAAGGTTACGGCAAATAATTTTTCATGCTTAGTTGCGTATAATCTAGTGTCTACTGTCATTGTAGTAAAAGAAAAACGTATAAAATTAGAATCTGGTACTTTAAGTGTATCTGCACCCAAATTGTCTGCCTGTGTGTCTCTGCCTTTGTGCAGTCCCTGTACGAAAAAAAAAAACGTTATCCCTCAAGCTGGTAATGTTCTTGAAAGCAATGAAACAATGAAATTAAACCAGTGAAGCAGCATGTGTGGCATATTTAGCCGGCCTTCCTCCCTGGGGTAATTTCATTCCAACATGCATACTGATGAAGGCTGTCGGCTCCATCCCTGAACACCCCGGTGGGTCTTGGCAGTGTAACATCTAAATAAAACTCCATGCAGAACAGTCTCCCTGTTTCCCAGCAGCAGGCTTCCCACAACTCGAGGGGATTTAGCTAATGGAATATTCATGCTGAAACAGGATAGATGCAGTGCGGAACAATCCGGTAAATTAGTTTTGAGGGTCCTTCCTTCTGATTTGTCCATTTTATGTGTTTGTGGCTTGCGAGAGACAGGCAGAAAGCAGCGTACTGTAATTCAGTTCTGTGGTGGACAGGGATGTCTTTGGGGTTATCGGTGAGCGATGCCTTGTACACCCACTGTGCCCTTGAAAGTACAGTAATACCAGAGTACAGAACACAGAAAAGCACAAATATGCTGGGTAAACTTATCGTTCTTCAAGGAAGCCATTTTTGGACTTTGCAAAACACTGAGCTTGATTTCTTTTGCATAATAAAATAAATACAATGTAAACAATGTTGAGGAATAAGCTAATTACTTTAATTACTTTAGCAAACTTTCACAGGCCTGAAGGGACATGAGTTCTGAAGTCTGAATAGCTGACTGTAATGATCCTGCAGTAATATTGAGTTTGTCTTTTATAGACTTCGAAGAGATCCCTCTGGTCGCTGTCCAGGAACTCAATAACATATTGAAACAAGGGTATTTGGAGAAGAAACGAAGAGGTAAGAAAATCTTTTATTTCTTGAATTGTTTTCTTACTTTTACTGGCAGATTTTCCATGTTCTGCACTTGACTGTTTATTTTCTGTTATTCTTCTCAATAGGTTCTTATACTATATAAATAATTTCAAGCTACTTTAAATAAATCTGCGCTACTAAGCCAGGGCCCTTCTTTGATTCGGAACTACACATTGGAAAATGGATGTTGTGCACAATAGTGGGTAAACTTACAGTATATATAGGCTAATGAACTCCGATTGTTATGTTCATTTACACGCATTATTCTTTATCATATATAACACATATCTGGAACAAAAATTCTATAAGTCCTATAATGTAAAGCAATTACTTCGTGTGAGGTTTGTTTTCTCAGTGAAGTCTATCATATTTTCCTGCTGTTCATTCATTGGATTTAAACACATGCACTCTGGAAAGAGCAGGGGCTTATTGTGTCAGACCCCGTTTAGGAGGCATCGTTCTTTCTGGCTGATCTAAGGTTCTGCTGATCTGCTGTTCCTGCTCCATGAGTATCCATCCCGTAGCCACTCTCTCACCTCTGTCCTCTGCTGCCTCATTGGCCCAGCCTGTACCACCAAACTTCTCCATCAAACGAGGACTGCAGACAGCAGAGCTGTGCTTTTCAAGCCCCTAGCACTTAAAGGTTCTTTCCTGTTATTCAGATACCTGATAATGAAACAAAATCGATCTGTTTGCTGAACTAGTGTATTTCTGCTACTATAGTCATTCGGGGGCCGATGCTGTTAGGAACGCAACGTAAGTGTGACAGCATGCTAGTGGATAAAATATGAAGTGATCATCTAAAAATGCTGATAACTTTAAGGGCCATTTTTAAAAAAGCATATGTAGTAATAGCCCTCCTAATGTTATGACTAGCCTCTCGTACAGTAGTTTATTATTTACCACATCATTGCTTTTGGGAAGACATAACAAGCTAATGAATAATTAACCATACAGTACGTGCTGCGCATATTTCAAGTTAACGACAAAAACCTCAAGGCAGAGAAATGTCATTAAGTATTCAGAATGAGAGTACACTGTTACATTTTATTAGTAGGAAGCAAGTCTGGCATTATTGTCATGAAAACAAACCTAAAAGTTGCATTATTATTATTATTATTATTATTATTATTAATATTAGTAGTAGTAGTAGTAGTAGTAGTAGTAGTAGGATATAAGCTTCATTTATTCAAATTAATTGTATATAATTGTTTAGCAGTTTGACATCATTAATTCATTGGTATAAATCAGCATATAAGCAAGTTCTGACAAAACAGCATAATAATTTACCCATTTGAAAGATAAAATAATGTACAATGTCATGCCATTTGCCATACTGTCATGTTTATGCCATGTTTTTTCCGCTTTTGTCGATGAATGGATGTTTTCCAGTCGTGGAGATATTGTTTAAATGTAAGCCTTACTCACTAGTGGGGCATCATCTTGCATTTATGATCTTAGCCAGGTGTAGGTGAGTGTATTGAGTGTTTGTCAGAAATGCTAAGTAGACTGAGGGCAGAGTTTGTATTTGAATGCTGCCAGGTTTATTACTTGAAGCTTTATGCATGCCAGTCATGAAGAGATAATTACACCCACCTTGTAAAAACGTTCTTTATGAGAAAAATTGTCATCAATGTTTCCACTCTGTTCGTTTTGTTGTTTCTCCCGTTTTCACTGTTAATATCGCATCCGCTTGCCATTTAGTTCACGTTCCGCTCTTGCAACAGGAATAGGAAACATTTTATCTTGAGATTAATTGTTTGACTCCATATGCAAAGTAATTTTCTTAGCGGGCTGCTGAATTCTACCAGCGCTGTGTTTCTTATGGATTAGAAATGGCATTTGGTCAGTAACTTCATAGTAGCCGTTCTGTGTTTTAAGAAGGAGTTTCCATGTAAGGCGGCAGGTAATGCAGGGGTTAAACGCATGTGATTGCTTCCCATAATGTCCAATGGAAGAGCCCACCTGCAATAACTCCGAGTAAGATGCCCCAAGGTTGCCTCCAAGCATAAAAACACCCCTTAGCAGAGGAACAGCGTTTTAGGTCAATTTACAGGAATAAAAGAAGCAGGTGTTGAAATAAACCAGTTGAATGGAGCTTTGCCATTTTAACATTTATTGGCGTTAAGCACAGATGGGTTTGCTTGTGTTTTGTGGATCCATTTTTATTTATTTTTTCCTTTACAGTCTTATTAAGCTGGTTAACAAAAGGCTATTTTTTGTTCTCTACATTTGTACACACTCATTGTAAATATTTGTTGTGTTTTTTTGTTTGTTGTCTTGTACTACATTTACTGTTTGAAAATGTGTTAATGTTTAATACACTAACATCAGTTACTGTTGTGTTCAGATCACAGTTTCTTTGGGTCAGAGTGGCAAAGGCGCTGGTGTGTCCTCAACAACACCATATTTTACTACTTTGGCAGTGACAAAGGTTTGTTTGCATGTCTTTCCCTTTGCAGATATTTATAATCTCTTTAAAGGCATTTGTTTAGTTGCAACATCAAAGTTTTCCAAGTTTATATTTTGCATATCACTATCTAATTTTTATTAAGTATTTTATTTATTTATAGTCAGCACCTACTTACTTTGCACCTAACTTTGAATTTCAGGAAAATTGCAATCCAGTGTAATACACCGAAAGAATATCACAGCATATACGCACAAACTTTTTTAAGATGTTAAAATATATTACAATACTTATCACTTACATTCTGCTAAATAGTCAGTATAAAACCTGTGGTTTCCCTGAGAAATTACCTTCACCTGAACAAATCCTACACAACGTGTCATTTTTACTATAAGGTAATTTAGCCACGTATGATATCAGCGCTATAAACGTCTATAAGCTAATGAATGAACGTGAGCAAAAAAAACCAAAAAACTTATCATTCTCTTCCACCAGAGAAACAGCAAAAGGGCTGCTTCTACATCAATGGCTACAGCGCAGAGCTGGTCACCAGCTTGCGGAAGGACTCGAAGAGAAATGCGTGCTTTGTGCTGAAAGCCCCTGACCAGCGCCCATACCAGGTCTGCAGCCAAAGCTCACCATTCTCTACACTTCATATGCACGTCATCATACTAGCCCTTTCAGAAATCCGCGCATAATTAAATTACTGGCCAATCTGAGCGTAGTGTGAGAAGCATGTTTCCTAGGACCAAAGGAGGCATAAATCATATTTTTAACTCAAATTTAATTTACTATAGCACAACCATTCAAATCTTATATGACATGCAAATTCCAGGCGAAAGATTCAGATGCGTTAAATGTAGCAAGTGTTTCATTTAATATATCATTGCTTTCCTAATTGACTATTTGTATTCCAGTGCTATAGGTAACTGTGGTAACAACAAAGAGATTAAGATTGACTCACTTTTATAGGCAATTTTATAGTTAATTTTATGTTCAAAATGTACATTGGTTCAACTGCTTTTGCCAGTTTTAACAGTTTTAAATATACATAATTATATCAATGGGACATTAATTATCTTTGTTTAGGAGTAGCCAGCATTACTGCTAGGGACAACCTGGCATTATCTTGTAATTAGCCTTCTCAGCTTTAATTTGAAGTCGTCGTGTTGGCACCTTATGTTGGCTACAGCAGAACATTATTCTTATTAAGTAGTGAATTGCTGATCTTGCTGATTTATCACGTGTAATTTCACATTGTTTTATTGTACTTGGCACCCATGATTTTTTTCCTGCGTATTCTTATCAGAGAATATTAATTGTATTATGGTGGAAATTAAAGTAAAATGTTCTTTATATTGGCAGTAACAGCCATTCTGTAGCTCAGCTCCTTGTTTTGAAAATGATGGAACCGATAACTGTAATGGAGGGTTTTCCCTGCAGTTCACAGCCAGCAGCCCCCAGGAAGCCAGAGACTGGGTGGACCAGATTAACTTTGTCCTGAAAGGTGAGCCAGAAACATATTTAATTCTGCACCAATCCTGAAGAAACACTGAAAATTTGGACTTAAGAAATGTACTATACTTAGGTGCATTTATTTATAATGTTTTTTCCTGAGCTGAAAACGGCTTTGTATGTGGTAAAGCCGTAATTTGCTTTTTTAACATTTCCTTCTTGCTTTATGAGCATTGTGTGTCTTTGTGTGTGTAACAATACAGCGATTAATTCCGGTAATAAAGATATAATGTATATCTAGAGGGAGGTGATATTTGTATTGCACATATATTATCAGAATATTGTACAATAATAATTCATATTTTATTGTTTGAGGAAGCCCTTAATGTGGTTGAGTTTCCCGTTTGCAAATTTAAGTTTTCTTGGTGTTATTTTCGTACTTTATTTTTAAAATCCGCAGTATTCCCATCCTCATCTAAGAAGTTTCCATCATAAGGTAAAAAGGGGCTGTGCTTTTCAGATTACGAGAAGTCCGTGTCACGCCATCCAATCAGATGTTCTGTAACCCTCCTCATGTCCTGCATCACTAGCTGCCCGACCAGTGTGGAGTCTCCACTCTCCCTCCCATTCCCCACTACCCCCACCCCACACCCACTATTTTCCGGAAATTGATTGGAAAGTTTTCTGGTTATCCTTGTGTGTTATTGATTTAGTAGGGTATCAGAGGGGATCTGATACCCTTTGTTTCAGTGCTCCAGTCGCCCACAATCAGCACAATGCTCCATCTGCAGGATCCAATGACTGCAGCTACAGCTTCAATATGGGCTCTAACTGACTCGCTGATTTACGAGAAGCAACATGCATCTTTTTTTTTCCGGCAGGATCCAAAGTATAAAATGAAAGGACCAACAATGAAACCTTTGTTTTATTTCTAATGTTCAGCTTAAAAAAAAAAACCTTACTGGGAGAATTCAGTACTCTTACAACTTAAGGGTAAAAAAAAACGCACTTTTCAGTTCACTTCTGTAGCTTCTGTATTTTGTGATGTAATGCTGTTCTCAGATATAATTTTCGAAGCATGATAATGTCGTCCTTGTATTGTTACACGGCATGCTATTTGTATTAGTCATAATAGCGGCCCTGAGGATATCTGACTGTTTTAGACTTTGTCTTTCATCAGGCCACATAACCCCGATACCATAGCCGCAGCATAAATCAGGGCTCACTGCCATTCAGACTTTCAGAGCTCACTGCCATTCACTGCCATTCACTGCCATTCAGACGTTGTCAGTCTGTTCTGCTCATGTTTTTTCTTGTTCGTTTTGTTTTTATAATTTTTATGTTTGTAAATTCAAAACCAGGCTAACATTTAACTGAATGACTGTCAACACTTTCTGCATTCTCCCTATAATTCCTATAGGCTAATACTAAGGTGTAGATTCGCAGCAGTGACAAAGTAACTTGCGTGCACTTTTCCTCTTTCATCTGCAGATTTGAGTTCCAACTTCATTCCGTTTGATGATGAGGAGGAAGGCGAGGAATGTGAAGTCGAAGACACCTATGATGACATTGAAGCCACTAACAGCCAAGGGACAGCACGCCCAGTGCTGCATTCCAGCATACACTCTGCGAGCAGCCAGGAGGACTGGAAGAGCAGCAGGCTGGGGGATGATGAAGATGAGGAGGACGACATCTATGAGGTGCTTCCAGGTAATGGCCACCCTTTGAGAATAATAACAATACCAGATGGAAATTGACCCTTTCAAATTCTACCTTTTCTTGAAAATTTCCACCCATCTTGGGTAACTTCAAATAAACGTAACCTGCCCAAGCTCATTCAGAAAAATGGCCATGTGGAGAGATTATGGGGGCTCGCCCCCTGTAATACGAAAGGTGGAGCTCAGGTGCGGTGGCACTTGAGCAGCAAGCATTAGAAGGAGGGGCACAGTTGGCTTTGACCTTGGCAATGGAAACTGGTCCTGGGAATGTGAAACATTGCTTCTCTGATCGGAAAAGGAGCCCAAGCTAGTTTGGGAGATAGAAAGATATACAGGGTGGAGTCTTTCCTGCTGTGAAATTCCAAGCTGAGACCTGGGCAGCTTGAGAGTTTTCTGGTGGAAAAGAGCATGACCTGTACGTGACTGCAGGTCACTAAAAGGATAAAAGGACTTTGGTTAGTGCGTATGCACAAAAAAATCCTACACTTCAACAAGACTGTTGAATTGTTATGAGATTTCTGTGAAGCTATGGGTTGTCCGTAATAAGCATCATGTTCAAACACAAGGATGTTCTGTAATAAACGTTATAGTTGTCTCATCTGTCTTGAAGCCGTGTGTTTTGGGCAGAGCTATTAACCAAGCACCACTTAGTGGTGAGGTGGTTTCAGCAGGTAGTGGTATGATGGACTGGGAAGACCCAGGTGAGCAGTCAGGGTTTGCTGGGAACATCTAGCTGAAGCCTCTACGTGAGATGAGTTCAGCTGACACCTCTGGAAAATCCTCTCCCATGTGCCGAGTGAAGTCAGAGACACTGAGTCTGAATGGACCATGTTCAAAACCTCAATTGCTGCAACAGCTGCAAAGAGCTATGACCAGGAGGCAGTCAGAGCCTGTTATGGCAGTTACGCTAGGACCCCTGCTAGATATTTGCGGTGAGGGAAGCTATCAAGCTGAAGAAGGAGGCCTTCAGGGCAATGTTTGCATGGGGGTCTTCTGAGACAGCTGAAAGATATCGATGGTCAGAAAGGCTTCTAAAAAGGCAGTCGTAGGGGGGAACTCTCAAACATGGAAGGGGTTTGGAGAGGCTATGGAAAGAGACTATCAGGAAGCCCCAGCAATGTTCTGGCAACCCGTTTGATGCATCAGGAAGGGGAGACAGAGCCTCGCTCCTTTGGGGTGGTCAGCTGTCACTGTAGTTGAAAGCATTATGGTGGTCTATACTGGAAAAGCTGCAGTGATAAATGAAATCTATCCAGATGTTGAAAGCAATTAGCATTGCTAGGGTAATATAATTAATGGGCAATATAATCAATGTTGCATGAAAGCCAGCTATAGCGGTGGTCCCTGTTTTTAAGAAAGGGGACCAGACGCAGGGAAAAGAACAAGTCACTCCTTTGCGTGTCAAAGTCAAGTCTCGAGTGAAAACATTGTAAGTCTGAGTCAAGTCTCAAGTCATGTACAAGTCGAGTCAAGTCTCAAGTCTTTCCATGATTTTTGCTGTCTGGTCACAAGTCATCAAACTTGTGACTCAAGTCCGAGTTGAGTTGTGAGGTCCCTACCTATGTTAACGATTAAAATTTACTGCAGCAAAAACCCATAGCTTGTTGTAGGTTAAGTCCTTCATAAACAGAGATTAGTTGAAAAGACTCTCCACTCTGTCATGGTTATCGTTACATAGTTTTTGCGTCCATGTTTATGCAGGGAGTGATGCATCTTTCCAACAACCTATTTCAGGAGACTTTGCATTCAGCGAAATGAAAATGCAGACAGCTGAGAATTAACATACACTGAAACTGTAAAATTAACATTATGATATCCAGAGGGGGGGCTTAAACCTCAAATCTTCTCAAGTTATAAAGTCCAAGTAGGTTCCAAGTCTCAAGTCCAAGTCAAGTCTAAGTTTTTCCATCAGTTTTGCTGAGTCGTGTTACAAGTCATCAAATTTGTGACTTGAGTCCGAGTCAAGTTGCAAGTCAATGACTCGAGTCCCCACCTCTGACCAGAGGGTGTATTCCAACTATGGAGGAATCACACTTCTCTGGCCATTCTCTACCAAAGCCCATGTCAGGGTACTAGAGGGGTGGTTGAAACCTCAGATTCAAGAGGAAGGAAAGCAGGATTGACCAGCTGTGTGAGGGTTCATGTAATATGCTAACACAGCCTACACGTGCTTTGTGGATTGGGCACAGGCACATCACCAAATGCTCCAAACATATTGTGAGAAGTGCTGCATGAATATGAGGCACCAGGGCTACTACTGCATGCTATTCAGTCTCTAAAAGCAGAAGGAGTTGTCTGCATTCTTGGAATTAAATTTGAAGCCATGTGGAATGGGATTGGCTCCCGTCAAGTTGGAGTCTTGTCTCCAATCTCGTTTGTGATTTTCAAGAACAGGATATCAAAGAGTAAACTATATGGACAAAAGTTGGGACACACCTCTTAATCATTGAATTCAGGTGTTTCATTCAGATATATTGCCACAGGTATATAAAATCAAGCATCTAGCCATGTAGTCAGGTTTACAAACATTTAAAACATTGTTCCTCTAGGTGTAATGGCCAGATGTCTCAATACTTTTGTCCATATAGTGTAGCTGTGGATGGAATGCTGTCTGCTATGAGGGTTACAAGTGACATCCCTGCTATTTGTAGATGATATTCCACTTTTCATCTCATCCAATTAGGGCCTACAGCACTTTGATGCCGAAAGTAAAATGGCAGATATGAGAATCAGTTACTCCAAAACTAAGACTGTGGTTCTTTCTCAGAAAAGACTGGATTAATTTCTTCAGGTTGAGGGGTGGATTTTAAGTACTTTGAGATCTTGAGGACAAGTGTTTGTAAGAGGGAACGTGACAATGATAGGCAGATTATTTCAGTAAAATTAGAAACACCTTTTTAGTATTTTATAAATTTTTACATTTTTTTTAATCCTGTACAATATGAAAACCAGTTGCAAGGCTTCCTCAGCATCATTTTAAATTTTTGTTGCTATTAGTGTCTGATCTGGTAAAACATGATTCTTAACTAGAAATGTATTCATGTGCTTTATATTTATGGGAAGATCATTAATTTATTTTTGGTCATCCATTTTCAACAGTTGTACACCTAAATATGTTTCCACATAGCAAAAGGTAAGATACACTTCCCATGTAATATAGAACACAGATATATAGGCACATTTATTCACACTGCCACAAAGTAAGGCCAGTTCAAAGTCTTTTTAAGCTCCCCAGTTTCCTTTGTGCAGTGCACTGCCATTCTAAGCCATAGTTGGATATAAGGACAGAAATCATAATGTTTCCACGTGTCCCATCAGTCAGCTGGTTTGAAACTCAGAAAAACAATGATATAGCATCTTAATGCATCTTGCGCTCAAATAAAATATTTTTTTTCATTATCATGTGAAATATGGTTGTTGAGGGGAGCGGTTATTAGCAGAAATGTGGTTTTGTTAGACAAGAAAAAATCTTTCAAAAGTTCTATAAGAATGAAAGAAAAAGCATTATTGTTATTCATGCTATTCTTAGCATTTGTTTTCAAGAAAGATAAAGGCAATATATATAATTTATATAGGCCTCAGATTTTGTTGCCCTTAAAACAATATGCTTAATGAATGAAAATAATATAAGATAGATAACATGAGATATACTTTATTGATCCCGGGGGGAAATTCTTGGGGAGGGGGATGTTGATAGGAAGGTGAACATATCGGCTGATTTTTTTTTTTTTTAAGGTTTAAATACTATTTGTGTTTGTTTTTAGGGGAAAAAATGAATTGCTCATAGATTTTGGGTCATTGTTCCAAAAAGTAAATATAATTTTTTGTATTTCCCAACTGCTGTCCTCATGTACTTTACATTCTTGGCTAAGTATAATATACTTCTTCAGCGTTGCATGGCAGCGCATGTGCATTATGCTGTTGCCCTTGCACAGCAAATGACACATAGATCATAATTTAACTTCAAGGACATTTACTGCCACACTTTGTGATAATCATAACTCCGGTGTGGTAAGTATGTCAGAGCAGTCACCAGTCAGGGATTCCTTTCACAATATAAACATGTTTCCCCTATTAATGACAGAAACAATCGATCTTGAACAGAACTACGGCAAGTGAAAAGAAAATATACACAAGAAAATTCGGTATAGAGGAGAGCGACCGAAAGGTTTTTCGAGAAGGTGAACAGGGTGACTTTGGTGAGCTTAGTTTTTTACCCTGCCTAAGTACAATATATACTGTATATAGCGCAAGCTGTAGTTTCTAGGAGTGAGTGTATTTATTATCTGTACCACAGTTAATAAAATTGTAAGAGAGTGCATGATTCTTCTGAGCTGTCATTTTGCTCCTCTAAGCCATATACTGCATGAGAAGCGAGAAAAAGCGCTGGACCACAAATGGTGTATCAGGTGATACTTTCTGTATTAAATTCTTACTTTTGCTCTTCCTCTCACCACACGGTTCCATGCCTCTCCCCCTCTAAAAATGCTACATTTGCGTGACTTTGCATATTGTTTTTCCTCTCACCCTTCATTTTGTATGTTCACCCTCTAGCTTAAGTCAAAGCTTGCACATCGTGAGCAGTAATAATAGCATCCAATATAGGAGTAAGACTAACTGGTCTTGATATTGCGAGTATCTGTCAGACATAATCTCATAGCATATTTCACAGCATGTTTAATTCTATACTCTTAAATACAGGAGAACAGTAATACAACCAATAATATGGGCATCCCTGCACTGTGTTCTTCTGAATACTCAAAAACCCAAGAAAACGAGCAGGATTTCGTCCATCTGTTGTCCATGTGGACAACTGGTGTAATCACTTAGGCTGTAACTTATGCGTAAATTCCCCATGATTTTCTGAAAACTTGAAATGTGATGACTTCAGGGTTGAAGATAATGACATTCTGATTCCATTGCTAACTGATGCATATATTTTCTCCATCAGAAACACAAAACTCTGTTTCTCTGACTCTGAATGCTGTGACAGTGTCCAGATTTCAGGGGACACCCAACTTGATATTACTGCATGACTGCCGGTGGGACGGACATAAAAGCAGGTTAATTACTGCCTGTCCGAGTGTCCAAGCAAATATACTCTGCTGGCTACACTAACGAAAGTGATGTTTGTGGACAGATATCTGGGTCTGATCCATGTTTGTTATCTGCACAAGTTTTACATAGAGTTTTAACAGAGTTCATCATTTACACCATTACAGTAAAAGTTTGTGTACTTGCAGATGTTATTGTTATCATTATTCAGAGAAGGATCCATATTTCATCACACTGTATCCAGCAGAGACATCTTCTGTGTTCACAATACAGTAATTAATGCCCTGTATTAGTTTAAACCTATATAATGAAAATGTAGTGTTACAGTAAATCTGTTATTGTGCGGTATGTTAAGGTAATCAATGCTATCTGTTAACATAATGAAATTATGTTGTACCTCAGCAGGCATGTAGAATGGATTGTAACACTTTAAATCTGATTATCTTCATATTACAGGGACTTTTCAGTACATTGTCTACAGATTACCATGTGTTTGACACCAAAAACAGGCAAGTCAGAATTTGTGAAATATGTCACCGAATGAGAGGTTTGTAATGAAGTGGGTTGCTTTTAGCCTTTTAATCTAATGAGACAATTACCTAGTTTTATTATTATTATACGCAAGTAAATTATATAAGTTCCTGGAATTAAACAGTGATAAGGTCTAGGTAGAGAGGAGGAAGTCAAACCTAATGGCGGGTTAATAGATAACATTATGCGAAGGCGTGAACAAATTTAGTGAGACAGATAGAGGCTTGGATTGTTAAACTGCAGTGTTTTGAATGTCCCAAAGTGCTGCATTACAATGGAATTGCAATTGAAAGAAACCCTGAAGGGTCCAACGCAGAATCCACCATTCATATTTTTCTTCACCCCATGCAAAGTGGCATTTTTTATTATGCAAATTTCCCCAAATTAATTTCACAGGCATTCATAATTTAATGAAGTTTTAAAAAACATACAGCCAGTAGAAAGAAAAAAAAAAACATTTTCCAGGTGATAAATTTTTCCAATTTTCTGAGACAAGAACATAAACTGGTTCAATTATGAGGGGAATCTGGAAATGAGGTGGTCTAAAAGGCAAACAGCAGCGGTACTGATGGGTAATTTTATTGAGTGGAAAATTGAATCAAATTGCTGTATTGAAACAGTTTGGCTGTGGTTTTCCTCCTGCAGCTTCTAAGGTTTGGCGCTGCAGCCAGATGTCTGAACGGCACGCTGACCAAAATCCGTCGTACAGTGCACCAAAATGCCTCAGGTTTATTTCTGCTATTTGTTTCAAATAAAATAGGATAGATCTCTTTCTTCTGTCTGTGCTATAGAGCCACTGAGCATGGTTACTGCCAGTGCTGATCTATTCTGCCTTCTACCAGCTACATTATGACTACAGTACGGGAGCTTGTGGCATGGAAACAGAACATAAAATAGTTACTCAAGACATATGAATCCAGTGAAACCAAGATGCATGAATAAAAATGTGGTATATAAGTATAGGAGTTAAACATGCATCATAAATGATGGGTTTGCAGTGAATTGGTCTCATTACTGTGGCCCTGAGCTGCAGGCCCTTCTCATGTCAGTTATGCTGATCTTTATCATGGAAGCATTAGTCTATAGTTAAGTGTTTTTATCTTACCGAATAGTTTGTTTATAGAAGTTCATACAGCTGAATAACAGGACAGACTCAAAGCCAGTGAAGAAGACTGATAGAGGAGCTCAGTGGGGTAGTTCTCTATCACTGAGAAGTTAACATTCATCTAACACCTGCAGTAACATACTCCAATATATTAACTGCTCCAGTACAACACAGGGAGCATCACACAGCAGTCATTGATTTTATACTGAATTATGTGGTAATTACTAACAGAAATGGTCGTTTTCTTGAAGAGGAGTATTACTTTTTGTTTTACTTATGTACTGTGTAGAACAGAATAAATCAACTGTATATCGAACAGTAAGAAAAATGAACTGGACTGAGATTATTCTAATTTGCCCGATGCTGTGGAGCACTTGCATTTGTCAGCAAATTAACTTCCAATACAATATCAATAGAGGATCGATGTCTGCAGTTTCTGGAGTTGTGGCAACATCAGGCATAGCTTTTTCTTATTACATTAGGCAACTCGCAATACCCTTCGACTGCTGAACCGTGCATTGAAAATAATTCACATTGTTCGCACTCAAAAATGTCATTTCATTTAATTCATTAATTTCTTATACCAAGCGGGTATCCCTTGAATGGTCAGTCCTGTTAAATATGTTAAGAAGGAATTGCTTGAAATGACAAGCTAATTCTGTTATATATATCTTTCCAATCCAGGTTTAATCATCACAATCATCATTGAAATCTGAACAAAATTCCAATTGATATACTTCTAGCTATCATGGATGTTTATAAATGCCTTTTGCTATTCATTGGTGGTATTAGCTAAAAGATCATTGTTATCCTGTTTAATATTTACATATGAGCATTTATTTCTTTTCTTTATTTTTGTTATGTGAAAAGCACTTTGAATGATCACAATGTAGGAAAGGTGTTATATAATGCTGTTATATAAATACACTTGCCTTGCTCTTAACCAGTGGTAAATAGCAAAGGACTAGACTATAGTCATCTAATATAGTATATGTTGTGTGTGTTTATTTTTGAATTTGATTCATTGTATATGAAAATAGTTGCAACTGACCTTTGTGAAACAATAGAAACCCACTGAATTTACTTGTATCTTTTTATTTCATAAGATATTTTTGTGTTAATATCGGTTTTTCAGTTTTATTAAGGGAACTGTCAAAAGAATTTCATATACTATGGACTGAAATTTAGGCAGAGATTGCAGTTAAAACAAAGTCCCTAAGCTCCTTTGTTGCCATCTTTCATCATGTTACGATGTCATTACAGAGACAGGATTTAATTAAGAATGTGCTGTTACATGAAACATGCAGCTCATCACCGGTCATATTCAACAAACGTCTGACAGATTTAAGCGTGTTTCAAAAAATAAAACATCTGTGTTTTCTTTTTGCGCACTGCGCTGAACATAGTGGAGTTTTTCATTCCGTGTTTTCTTAAATTAGATATTTTCAGCATAAATGGCCATCTCACACACTCCGGCACTTTTGTCTTGTTACCGAAAGAAAACAGAATTGACAATGTGATAAATCTCCATTAAAGCCGCCGGCATCATAGAGTGACTTTGAAACTTCATGTCAGTGGAATGGCTGAAGAAAAACGATGAGCTTAGCACAGGTGAGTCGTCTTAGGAGAAGGTTAGATTCAGGAATGGGAAAATGGTGTGAAGAAGGACAGGGCATAGAGTGATCGTCAGCACAGTGCAGTAGAACATGGGTGTGACTCCGGCACTCGGCAGCAGTCCGAATTTGCGTACAGTTGCATGCATTGTGGGTGAACTGGTACGCTGCTTTTTCTGCAGCTGTTCCTGGAAACTGTACGGTTAGACATATAGGGTTGCGAAGGAGATGCTTTATCGGCAAGCTGACAACAGCAGGATGGATGTGGGAGCACGACCAGATGGGTATCGCTGTCAGCTCCAAGAGCGCACCGTGCCACGCCTGTAATCAGAGTCCCCCTGGCCAGATATACTAGACTGTGCTCCCACAGAGCATCGCGCAAAATACTGAGCTGACAGCAGTGAGAGCAGCTGTGTGGAACGCTGATTAGTGCAGTGGATTGGAGACAAGCAGACTGTGTGTCCAAATCCCAGACCGGTGCAATTGTCTGCTGGAGCCAATTTATCATTTTAAAGGGAGCAAAGAATGGACTTAGGTTGCTCACCCCAGCAGAAAGATTACAATTATGCAGATTAAAGAAAAGGCTGGTTGCATTTTGCAGGACTGTTTCGCTTACCCTGTATCCACAGGCAGCCGAGTAGGTAGAGGCATCTCAGGTCTGGAGTCAGATTAAGCAATTTGTATTCCAGGTCACTCTCCCTGAAATGTGCATGGTAAGGGTGTCTTTGCAGATCTTAATCATAAATTTAATATAAGCATTTGTTGCAGTTGATAGGGGAAATAAAATAAGGGAAGATACCAAGATTTTCAGTTACATTTTCAGAAGGTACTATTGAGTTATGATACTCTAGCAAGATGGACTTTTCTTTTGAGTGATGTATCATGGAGATTAATGCAGGGGAAAATGTATCCTGTATTACCTGTGGACAATGTTCACCTGTTTTAAATATGTATTCACCCTAAATGAAGGAGCTATTAATTCAGAAAACCAAAGCGGGTAAAGGGAAATGCAGAAAGAGCGTACTGTAGGTCTCGTACTGTAACATGTGGAAATCATCAGAACTTTGTCTCCCCATAGATTTCCTCTTATCAAATTAGCAGGCTGTGCTGCAGTTCTAACAAAATATAGCTAATATCAGTTATATCACGGATTTTCACTTATCGCTGATGGGTCTGGAATGTAACTTCCACTGTATTTTTTGCTCGACCACTGGCACTCGTTATTTGGGTAATGAATATCTAATTAAGTTATTTAACTAGTTTAATCAATGAATTAATTGAGCTGGTACTGAAATTTACTGAGTACTAGGGAACTGAAGCAGTGCTGTTCTAGACATCCAACAAAATAATCCGTAACACTTTTGAGGACAGAAGAAATTCTTCTTAGATTTTAATTGCGTCACTGTTCATTTGCATATGTTCTAATGTTAAATTGTTTTTTTTTTTCTGGGCAAATACCCACTTGCTACCCAGAAAAATAGATTTAAACATTTTCTTTGACTGCCTAAGACTTTTGCACACTACTGTATATGGAGTAGCCCCTTGTTTAAATGATGAGAGTTGGAGTGATATTGATCATTATGCTTTATATTTTAATTCTTAACTATTGTGTGATTACAGTTAGAATTGCTGTGGATATGTCTGACTTAGTTCAAACAGGATCCAGTCCGCTCCCTCTCAAACATCTCAGTCCTACAGGAAGCATGCAAGCGCTTTCACAAATTTCTCAAAATCAATGCTAATACTGTCAGTTTCTCTCACGGTGCCACTTAGGGAATGAAGCCGTAAACCTGATTCTCTCAAGAAGGTTCCATTGCACACGGGTGCCTCCCTATAGCATTTACTGCATGTGTCGTTATGCTTCTGTATGTTTATGCATTTGTATATGTGCAAGTATGTGAAGTCATACTCATTGAAACAATATATTGTGGAAAAAATACTCTACCTACTAATAACTGAGCAGTAATGATGCCCCCTGTTTATGTTTGACACCTGCCTGCACTTTGCATTGCTGTTCAGACTCTTGTGTTGGGAGTCATCTTTGTTCGTTGACATCACTGAAAAATGAAGTTATGTTCTCATTGATGAGTGGCTGCCGATCATTTCGGAGAAGCTAAATGATGCTATGATTCATCTTAACGTTTTATTCTCTCTCATATAATGTGTTGACTTCCTGTTTTACAGAGGATGACTTCCCCGATCCGTTGGATGACACTGGAGAAAAGGCCTCAAAATCAGGTCGGAACGATATATTGTCACGTGAACCATGCGCGACTCAGTAACGTATTGGAATTTCTTATATAATCATAACCGTAATCATCACTTTTATTAATCCCTGTGGGGAAATTGTCGTGAAAAATATATTGCTGAAATATAAATTCAGCTAAAGTATTTCCTTTATACACTTTGAAGAACTCCACTACTCCACATCCAATACTCACGCTGCTTTTTGTTACTCATACAGCCTACTGTCCTTTATAAAATTACAGCCGTACCCGAACAGACTTCCAGCGACGCGCGATGAGAGATGCTGGCTGAGATGTACTGTTATTGATTCCATGTGTGGATGAGAAGGAACACGCAGCTTGTGTCTCTGAATCCCCTCGGCGTTGTTTATGTTCAGAGTCTCTGACGAGGTCAGCTGTGAGCAGCAGGGGCTAATTAACAAAACATTTAGGGGGTGTTCAATAGTCAGTAAAATTGCAAACTAATTCAACTATAGTTTAACTGAATTTTAATTAGCATAATTCAACATTTTTGTAGCTGTATTGTTAAGCTTTATAAAAACATTCGTAACCATTAAATATTTTTGGGAATGAAAAAAAAAACTGCCAATTTTAGCACATTTTAAATGATACAGTATGTAAACATCAGATCTTTAGCAATTATTGGTATTAATAACTAGGGCTTCCCATGCATGTATATCAGTTCAGTGTCACCAACATATTTTCTTAAAAAATTTCAAACCACTTGTTTATCATTTAGTTGTGCTCGTCATCTCAGCATAGTCAATGTTTTCTAGTTAATCAATTAAGCACATGAAAATATTAACTAAGGTTTTTAATTTACATTCTATATTCATACGTGTTAGATTCCACTGCTGTAAATTAAATATAAATACATTACATTTCCACAGTATCCATAGCTGATTTATATATATATATATAATCTCAATTCATAATGAAAATTATCAGTTCCGGCCTGGTCTTGTTTTTTATATGCCAGTTAGCAGTATGAAGTACATATTTCTTGCATAGCCAGAAGCTTGTATCCATCCCCCCTTTATGACTTGCTGTGTGCTGTGATTTGCGCTGATCCACTTCCTTAGCTGTATTATAATTTGCGTTGTCCTTCCAATCTCTGCCTCCTTAGCCGTGTCCTCAAAGCTGCCTTCAGCTGAACAATAAAAGCAAGAAAGTTGTAGCTCATAGTATGATGAATGGATGCCAGACTTCAACTGCTTCTTATCTTATGCAGTATATCTCATATATCTTCAAATGTAATTGAAATATAACCCGAATTATTCAGCTGGCAACCTTACAAGGCAGGGCAAACAACAAGAAAACAATGCACAGCCCACCTAAATTAAATGTGATTCTGCAGCTTGTTGGAATTTGCTTATTGTAATCTGCTTAGAACAAGGGTAGGAGCAGCAGTGACGTGACTGATTGAGGGTGAAAACAAGGTTTTTTTCAGCCACCTTTTTGTGCGTAACCGAGACCAGGAAACGTGAAGGCCATTAATATGTTGTTTGTTGTGGCGGCAGGAACAGAGAGACAGGAATCACCTGCTACTCTGGAGAGAGAGGAAACAGCAGCTTCCTTCAGCCAGGGAGGATGAAAGGCACTTTGGTGGACAGGTTTAATTTACTGTCAGCTTGGCACCCTGTCCTTTACCTGGAATTAAGTGTGCCCTTTGACTCTGTGCCGCTGTGTTTACTTAGCAGAGGGCAGCATGGAAAGGGAAAGGCCTTGCCAAAAAAAAATAAAGTCAAATATGTTTAATGTAGTCGGTACAGAAACTTGGAAGAATCAGCCTCATGGTTTTGTGTAAATATGGAAGTCTGAACTGTGTTTTACTGTGACTCGTAACAGTGAACAATGAAAGTGTTTTTGGAAATAAAATGAAAGAACTTTTTACTGTTTTGAGTGTGTCTGTATGTGGCTTTAATGGATGTTTAGGGAATCGCAGAAGCCTTTTAACTGGTCTCTCAGCGCACATAAGGTGTAAAGTCGTACTGTAGCACATGCCAGTCTCTCATGGGCTTATTAAAAATGTCAGCAGGTCAACGCTTGTGTTTGGAAGTTGCTTCCTGGAGATCCTATCCTGCTGCATCTGCATAGCTCAAGGTTAAGCGAAGTTCAGCTCAATGGCAATACAAGCATCAGTATTCTCACTGGAGGACACCGATAGGCTCCAGAGCTATAAAGTTCACCAGATGTCTTTTCTTTCACTCCAGGTAGCGTGTGAACTTTTTAGGGACCTGGCCATCGTGGTCACATGATTTTTTATTTTTTTTTTTACTTTTAGGCTTAGATCATGAAAAGGTTTTGGAATAGACAAAGTTAATATCGTAAATCATCGTTTAATAGGTGGTGATGTTTTGATAAAAGCATTGTCAAGACATTTTTGAGCCAACATTTTATCAGGAAATGAAACTTTTCTTGTTTTAATGAAAGGGTGTTTGTTGCCTGTCTACTTGGAATTTTGGTGTGTGTGAAGTCACATGGTTTAAAATCCACACTTAATTTGTCAGCCTTGTTTTATTACTACTTTTTTTATGGTAAATGGCAAAATAAAATACGTCCACAGCGTGTTTTTTATGATGAGAAGGAAGGCATTCATAAGGTGTTCAAAACTATATGAAAAATGTATGATCTCTTTTATGAAGTTTTGTGCAGAATCATATTTTATTTATTTAAATGTAAAATATGGTGCCTTGCAGTGAAGCAACCTGTGGTACATGGTACTTGCTGGGCATGCTTGTGTAACTTGGATGGTTTTGTCTACAGAGCTAATGACCCCCAATTCATTGCAGTCAAGTAAGAGACGAGTGACTATTTGCAATGTAAACCTGAAATACCACTGGTCACCAGCAGTGCAGTTAACACTGGTGCAGTCCGTGCATCTATAACTCAGCACACATGCATAGTCTTTGTGGTCTTGGTAAGTCAGATGAGTGCGCCTGCATTTCCCCTCATACGCTTTGATGGCTGTGTGAGGATGGGGGTCACAGACTGGCCATGACCCCATCTGGGAACAAATAAACAATCTGCTCATCATCACCCAGCTCCACACCCCAGTAGACCTGTGCTGTCTTGCACATGCTGATGGGTCACGATGACACAGATTCTTAATACCATCATCATTATCATCATCATAGGAATGTTTGGGGAGGAGGTGATTATCAGAATCTGCAGAAGAATTTTATGAAACGTCATGCTGTCAATCATTGCAAATTATGGAAAAAATGTGAATTATAGTAGAAGCTCAATACATTGTTTTTCAAAAAGAACACTTAAAGTAAATTACGAAACCACATGAATAACAAAGTAAGCTAATTTTTAGTAGTGTGATGGCTGACTTTGGCAGTATTGGTGAGCGATGGATGAGAGGCTTGATGTAGCGGCCTGCAGCTTCACTTTCAAGGAGATGCACTGTTGGGTCTTGGTCCTGGGTGGAGCAACAGGATTATAAGATCAAGATATAAACTGTGTGGGAGTGGAGAAAGTGTTTGGCAGATACAGTACCCTCACAGTTGGAAATATATTCACTTGAAGGATGAAAAACCTTCTTTTTTCCTCTCCTCAACAGCCGTGTCACTGATTTCTTAATGCCCTTTCTGTCAGCTGTCGAACTTAATGCAAGATAAATGGGGGCTCCATGGAAATAAATGCAATATCAGTTAACTGTTCTTATTGGAGTGGAAAGAGTGCATGTCTGTCTCTGCACTTGAAAGAAAGAGAAAGCCTGCGAATTGTGTGCTATGATAGATATTTGAACTACTGTCTTTGAAATAACAATGGTGGGCAAAGTAATGCCTAATAGGTTATGCTACTAATGAGTACATGAGTAGGGACTTATACCATTATATAGGGACATAGTTATCTGTGTCACATCACCTAATTCAGAAACCGTTTTGTTCCATGGTCACTAAAAACAACGATTCTCACGCTAACAAGAACGGCTCATCTTAGTGCTTTTGTTGTCTGCTACGTGTCATTTACTCTTTCCGCATTTATCAAAAGGACATGTCTGATCCTCCACCCCACATGCCAGCCATCAGCTGGCTCCACATCTTTTAAGAAATGCAAAGACAGGAAGTATATGCCTACCCGCTACATCGCCTTAGATACAAATGGTAAAAATGGTAGCACAATTAAGCGGAATTAGACTTACCCAATTGTTTCCTGTCTGAAAGAATTGTTTCCTGAAAAGTAATTAGCAGAGGCATTTATTATTGAGAGGGTGCTTTGTGGCACGGATGTGTAAATATTTAATATTTACTAATGAGTTTAGTTGGATGCTGAAAGCTGCTTTGTGTAGACTTTACGTCAAAGGGATGTGCTGTCTGTTGCCAGCAGACATAGTGGGTTCTGAAGTGAAAATACCTGCCTCATATTTTATCTAATTAAGAACTTTGTTTTGAAGTAGGTTTACCTCACACTTGGCTTTGAAATGGGCGCAGGCAGGATATCGTGCGGAAATTCCACAAGCTGCAACCACAATCCTGTACGTTTTATTGAGGAAGGTGCTTCTACTCGATTGTGTCAATAGAGACGGCGACTTAAAAGTTTGTTAACATCCGGTGGAGTTTAAGTGAACTAAACCAGATTAAAATTATCAGAAGTTGATCGCACAAAGCATTATTTATTAAGTACTGTAAATGGCAGTAAGGGTACTACCCTGAAATATAGCAAATTTTGTAGATGTATTGGAATTGTTCATTTAAAAAGCCCGGAATGCTTTTGTTTTGTAATTATATATATATATATATATATATATATATATATATATATACACACACACAAATTAAAAGCTGAAATATGTAGTAAGTAGGCGTGCAGTATTATCGGCTTTTATGCCTACATGTCTTAGTTGACATGTCAGTATCAACTTTACTAAGAATTTGAATCTGAGCCTCTCAAAAATATCCATCTTTTCAAGTCAAAGCCGGGTGTTTGTTTAGTAATTTGCCTGCCGTTGTCTTGTTACTAGTCTACATTCGTCTTGCATTCGGCTGCATTCATGCTTTTTTGAAGATTCGTTAGGACCCCAATAGTTGCTTTTGATAAGCATCCCCATTGTGCCAAGATACAAGTATGAAAATGTCTGTAAATTCTGAGCAAAGCAATGGCACCTTTCATTCACACAGAAGCCAGTCTTGGTTTTATCAAACAACAGAAACTTTTCTCCGTCTGCAAGCTTCAAAGACTTTTGTTTTTTACGCCTCCACACATCTGTGGCTCCTTCCAGATTTTCTGGGAGTTTCTGCTCTGACACACTATGGGATCTTTGCTTAGGCAGGAGCACTTCATAGCGTGACCAGATAGCCCATGTCAGGGAGGACACTTTGAGCTCGGGCAGGATTTGTAAACTACCACTGCAGTTAAAAGGACCTGGATTTCACTTAAATACTAAGTCCTTGCTGTGTGCTGATTGGTCAGTCTCCAATAACCGTGCATGTGCCACTAATATTAATGCAAAATAGCTGGTTGGATCTTTCAATCAAGGAAACAAACCAGTTATTGAACTATTTAGCTAAGTAGAGGAGATTTTCAGTTTTAAACACTGTAGCACCTGAAGTGGCTCAGCGTGTAGCCCCTGGTGTCCTACCTGGTCACTGTAGGACTTCTTCTAAACTATCCTAAAGTATACCCTTGTGTAAATTAATTGAAACAAGTTCAACATATCAACATTTCAATATACGTATAAAATGACCTCCCCTGTTTCTGGATGTGATTTGGCATAGCATCCTACAATTTTAAGCAGTCTTTGATGATCTTGGGGTCTCAGTACTGTACTTGAATTATGCCTGAATAAGCTTATCTTTTGTGGTACTGTGCACTCCATTAAGGTGCTGCTTGCAGACTGGACACAGATTCTTTATAGGGTTTGAATGCAGAAAGTCTCCAGGCCAGTAAAGAACCTCGATTTTCTTCTCCCTGCTTTTGACATGTGGCACAGGCTAGATCATGCAGACAGACGCCTGACCCGTCAGGAAATGTAACAATAATGAAATGTCCTACATATGTAACTACAACCCACTGAAAACATGACTCATGAAGGCATATTGTTGGCTTTCCGGAATGAGACTAAAAATCAGATTGTAGAAAAATTACTCCTTGTTTCAATTACTGCAGATCACGAGTATTGTCAATATTTATTGCAGTTAATATTTAACAATTGGGTCTGATCACGTACCCTGAATGTACCATAGTATCTGTCTGTCATAGTGTGTGAGACGTGCTTGTGTCTTTGCAGAGTGGTCGACCGATTATGCCAGTTACTACCAAGGCTTGTGGGACTGCGAGGCCGACGAACCCGATGAGCTGACCTTCCGACGTGGCGACCTCATCCATATTATCAGCAAGGTCAGCGCACGCTCCCTCACAGCTGAGCACACACTGATGTGTACATACTGCTGCACATACACTCATCTCGTGCAGGCCAGAGAAAATCATGAACGTAAACAGCACATTAGGCTGAGGAATTTCTTTGTGGCACATCACCTGTTTGTCTCCCTGTACATGATGTGTATAGTATATAAAAAAGGGTAACCAAATCTACATCTCAAGCAATTGTTTTTTTTTTTTCTTCTTTTACTTCAGTGCAGGGTTTCGTTATGCTACAGTGGTTTGATTTTAACTCTGTAGATTTTTATCCAAACTGAACTTTTATTTTGACACCCTGCCATGCGGAAAACCTGCCCCCGTCTCTTTTCCGTGGCTGGTGGTGTGGAATGCCCAGCAGCCAAATTTGTAATGGGATTTGTGTACGTTACTGCAGCAGTTTTATGGAAGATAATTGAGTTGTTCACCCAGGCGGAACTCCCTTTGTGTTTATTAAAACATGCAGGTGGATCACTTAAAGGTACAAGGGGCTGCCTTTGTCTCCTCATTTCAGCTATTATCTTTTATTTCTTTGTGTGATTTTTTTCTTTGTTTAAATCTGCCGATCATTGCCTGGAAATCACAGTTCTGTACTTGTGGTCTTCTTTGTCTTATACCACTATATACACACTTTCCTACTAAACACTTATATGCAAATATAATTTTATATGTATCCTTTTGTATACAGTATGCAACAGCTATATAGGGACATACAGAGTATTACAATGAAACCATATAAAATATAATCCTGATACTTCTAGCTACTTGCTTATACAATAAATGTTTAATGAATATTTGCTATCTCATTGTGTTTAATAACTAGTTACCCAGTTCTGTGCAATTTCAGTGTAGGAATGGATATTTATACATATATTTGGTTTTTTGGGAGGGCTCTTCCATTAAGGAACAAATTTCGGACACCAGCATCCAAACAAACTAAATAGAAAAGAAATGTACAAGGTGCTGTTATGATATTATAACCACAAATTAACATGAAATATACCAGTTATAGGTAGGTCATTTCACATGAAAGTAAGTTTTCATATGAAACAAAGAACAACCGGGCAAAATGTAGGATTTCATTGTGTCATCGTGAGTGTCTGCCGAAGTACGACTCTAGCCAGCTTAATAACATTTCTGTTGCTTTCGTTGAAAATGATTTCGATCTATATATTCATTTTTAAATGATGATCCTTCAGAATTGGGGAGTGATAAGCGACATTGTATATAGGGCAGAATGCTGTAGGATTCCAGCTTCGTCCATGTCTACGAGCAACGCTATTTCTGGGATCATTGTCCTTCAGGCCAGAACAATAATCATTATTAAATGATTCTTCAGATTTGGATATTGCTGTGCGAGACACTGATTTTTAAAATGATTGAGTAGTTTGAAATACGTTCTTCTGACTGGTAAGTTGTTAGAGTGTGAGGCACTCGCATGCGGGATTCTAGCATCTTCCACAGATGTGGGACACTTGAGTTCCATTAAGGCTTCCAGCCTTAATAGATAAAAGGTTTTTTTTTTCTCTCTTCCCCTGCTGGTAAGAGGGCCTGCATTGAAACGCCCCTACATTTCTGTCAGTTAGTCTGTGTGCAGCAGCTGGCCTCGATATCCCTCGATAAATACCAGTGCGTGCGCGCACACACACACACACAACTGCATTCACCCACACAAAACAGCAAGATTTTCTCCCCACTTAAAACTGCTTTTTTGTCCATTATAAACTATTATATATATTATACCTATTTTATATTAGTATTATTATTCATTTTTCTGTCCTTTTTCATAGCTTATGATTAAAGTAACTGTAGGGGAACATCTGTATAATTAGTCGATAACAGACTGCAGCTCGGGGTCAAACGGTAGATCCCGTTCTGCATTACATAAGGGCCTTATAATACCTATAATATCACTATTATTTTGTTATTTTGGGATTGACAGTGTGACAACCTGCCAAAACAATGCAGCGTGAAGATGAGTCACGCAGGTAACGGCTAAGGCTGGGGCTGTAATGATGACAGGCGAAGATCCTTGACCCCAATGAATTAAATATGGAGCGTCAGCCAAATTTTAAGATAGATTCAAATGACACATTGAAATAGCTGTAATAAGCCCAGACCCTATAAATTTTCACTAAAGTGTAGAAGTGCAGAGGAGGGACTGACTACATGTGAACACTAATCATAATGAATGAGCAGCCGGGAAAGGTTCAAGAAGTTAAATCAATGGTGCTAATAAACAGTTTTAAAATGCGTCTGAATTGATGGCTGTCAAGTGGCAAATCAGGCACAGGATGGAGTGGAAGAAGCCACGGCGTCGTCTGGCCGAACATGCAGATTATAAAAAGCTCCCACATTGATCTGTATTGATCACTCGCTTACAGTAAAAAAAAAACTCCGTCTTTAAGGCTGAACTAAGTACTTGGGAAAGAGCAGAAAAGGTAACGGATGGCGAGTAGGGTGGGATGTTTTGATAGCTGCAGCGGTCTTTGTGCAGTACTGGGGTAGATGAACAAAGAGATGTGAAGTGCCGAGGCACAGATGAGATAGAGAGGGAGGGATGGCGAGGGTGGTGGGCGCCGGGAGAGTAGAGATCATTCTTCAGCTTCACCCTCTTCCCCTTAGTACCTCCCTCTATCATGCACCACATTACAAAGTCTTCTCCACGTCCCAGGGATAAACAAATTGCCCCTCTGAGGCTGATTTCCAGCAAATTAAATCTTCAACACAGTCATCAAGAGGCTGTAGTTCCCTAACGAAAGTGGGTAGCTGCTGTGCATGTGTGTGTGTGTGTGTGTGTGTGTGTGTGAGAGAGAGTGGGTATACCTATCCATATGGGCACACAATGTCCCCATAACGTGATAAAAATCCATTTTTTTCCCTTATGGGGACCAGGAAACTGGTCCCATAAGGGAGAACTCCATTTTATAAAAACTCTTGTATTTTGCTTGGTTACTTATGGTTATGGTTAGGGCAGGGTGGGGGTTAAGGTTGTCATAGTTAGCATTTTCCCATTTTCCCATAGAAATTAATGAGCGGGCCCCATAAGGATAGGTATACCCTACATATGTATGTGTGTGTGTGTGTGTGTGTGTGTGCAGGTTTGTGGCTTATGTATATAATACATTGTGGGGACCAAATGTCCTTACAAAGTGATAAAAAAACTTCTGTTTTTATTTTGACCTTATGGAGACATGAGTTCCCACAGGGGGAAACTCAGTTTTATAAAAATCTGTAACTGCAATCAAAAAACTAAAAATTCTTTTATTTTAAAAGTCTTTTATTTTGTGGTTCCTTGTGGTTAAGGTTAGAGTAGGGGTTACGTTTGTCATTGTTGCAATTAGGGATTTTCCCACAGAAATGAATGGAATGTCCCCACAAAGATAAGAATACAAAAGTGTGTATGTGTGTGCGTGTGTGTGTAAATGTGCAAGCGTGTGCTTTCACATCTGTATATGTCCAGGCAAGCCCAAGCAAAACAGTCAAATAAATTAAATTAAAAATACAGAAGCCAGGAAACCTGTGCATTCGGCTGCATCTTCGTCATTTTCATTCGCAGTCTAACCCTAGTTAATTCTGCTGAATTCATTTCACAAGAGCGGCTGCCGAATCTGCAGCCTCCCTTTCGTTGAAGCTGCCTCCCCTTCTGCTCTTTTGTAGTGCTTAGTACAGTGAAACATGAAATAGGAGTTAATGCCAGCATCCATCTGGCGTCTTAACACCATCTCCCCAATCCCCTCCACTAGCTCCATGCTGGCATTTAGAGAATACATTATTTCCCCTCATAATTAAGAATTTGCTCTCTGAATTGATTAGTTCCTCTTAACAAGCGGAAGCGCTTCCTTTCTGCTCCCAGCCTGGCAACAAAAGATATCAGTGCCCTTATATATGTCGAAAGGTTGTAACTTTTTTCATTATCCAGAAATCCGGGATTTATGTTGGATATTGCAGTCTTAAGCGACTGGACGTGCGGTATGAAAAGCTTTGCAGAGTTCTGCTTATTCTCAGGGCTTGTTTCCATTTCCCAGTTTTTTTAAATCCCTGCTGGTTTCTCAATAGTCAGCCGTCTGCAATACGCCCCCAGTCCCTCCTTTTCACTTTTTCTTGAAGCCTTAAGGGATAGATGCTTCTCCCGGACGCGGTCCTGTCGGCTAATGGCGATTTGTCACACCATAGGCTACATGCCGGTGTTCAGGTCAGCCCATACCCACAGGAGATGTGGGCTATCAGTGCTGCAGTCACACAAGCCAAGGTCCCCTATCCCACTTTAAGCCTCTCCCAGCCCCTTGGATAATAATCCACTTATATTCTTCTTCTTAAGATTTCTCTGTTACTCAGACAGGCAACAGCAGGAAGCCCAGTGGAAATGAACACTTGCAATCTGAAAGTTACTGCTGTTGTACCCTTGAGCGAGGTGCTTAACCTGAATTGCTCTAATAAAATTTCCAGCCATATAAATTAATAAAATTGTAAGTAGCTCACAAGCTGAATATAAGTGTCTGAGTGGGAAAGCTGTGGCGCGTGGGGAAACAGAGCAGCCAAGTGCTGGGAATTGTCAGTGGACCACAGCTCTCTTAAGGGACTGTGGGGGCATGATACAATGAAAGACCTTGGGGTTTAATACAAAAAAAGATCAGTTTTGCCAGGAAAGACAACAACATGAAACATTGATCACGTGAACCATTTGCGGTTCCGGTGATCTGATAATCCCAGAAGCCTGTGCTCTCTGTGTGTCTGCTTACTGAGCCGTCGTGGAAGCCCAGAACATCTCTGATGCTTAATGTCACTTCATGGAATTATTTCAAATGCCATTTTGAACTCGGTTTATTAATCAGGGTAGATTAATAAACTCAAGCATGTGACACAGAAGTAAGAAAAGGTTCTGACAGGAGAAACAAAGATCTTTTAGCAAATAAACTTAACAGCCTTCTATTGTCACCCATTATGTGATTTTACTCTGTCGTTATTATTGATGATAATTTCATTCTCTCTGTACTTTGTTAGAGACTGTACATTGTTCTGTGACGACAACAGGTCAGCTTAGACCCTATAGACGGCATTTTTAGAGAAAGGCCTGCCCCCCCTGTCTGGATCTTCATGCTTACTAAAGGCTAATGTTCAGTCTAGTACCTTAGCTGTTGTATAATGCTCTCCTGCAGTTTCTGTAACATTGCTGGCACCTCTCTGTTTTCTGCTTGCAGCACAGTGGGCTTCTGTGTATACCCACTGCTTACAAAAGTCTTCTCTGAGGCACTGGGCCCTTTTGCATGCCAGGGTCCTAATTTATGTACTGGTAATCAAAGGACCTGCTTTAAAGGTCAGCCTTGTCACATTCCACTATTCCCACAGGCACCGCTGTAAAAGCCTCGAGATTTACGACAGGGAAGCTGTTTCCCTATTGAGGCGGCAGCTTGTTCACTCAGGCCTCTTCCACACTGCTTCCTTTCTGTGCGCGATGGCCACCCCCGTGTCTGGGACTGGTAGGGGACAGCAGTAGGACAGACCCACAAGGGGCTGTAAAACAAGCTATGAAAACGTCCTACAAAACTCCATGGCCTCCCGAAATACTCCCCATTCCACACTAGACCGGACCCCTTCCACCGCTGAAGAGGAGTCACCGTGTGCGTCTTGCCTGCGCTGTCTTTATGATGTTACACCAGAAAAACTCGTATACATGTGTGAGTAGGGCTTTCCCATTGAGGGTCTCAAAAACAGCTCTTGGCCTTTCCATCATTTACTTCTGCAAAGTTTCCATTTTAATTGCAGAAAGAGCCATGGGAAGGACACCAGGTCTATTTTCTCATCCAGGGCACGTTACTTTGACTCCACCAACCTGCCCTCTTGTTGCCATGGTGAACTTCGCGAGAGTGAAAGAACAGTGTAAAGCAGCTCTTCTGTTCTTCTAAGGGATTTGAATGGAAACAGAAGGAAAAGTGATGATGCATTTTTCTAGCAAAAAAAACCCTTTATGGGAACCATTTTCTCCGATGTATTAAAGGGACGCTGACCTTCTATAGTAGCGGCATTTAAATTTCTCAAGCATTTAGAAGCAGGGTGACCGTGTCATTTTTATCTCATAATGAGTGGGTTTAATTATAGGTATATACCATGAAATATTCATGATTAAAAAAGAAAAGTTAATCAATTCAGTGATTAGGCAGACCAGTGATATGTTCATTAGACGCAGTCACGCCTGTCTGGCTGGGGGCGGGGGGCGGGGGGGGGGGGGGGGGGGGGGGGGGGGGGGGGGGGGGGGGGGCGGGGGGGGGGGGGGGGGGGG
>JAODJX010000097.1:28111062-28133478 GCA_026776945.1 Isichthys henryi | reverse complement strand
CCCACCTCCCCCCCCCCCACCCCCATCTCCTGACGACAGGTTGCTGGGGCAACAGTAGAGCAGGTAGAGCTCTGTTCATGCATTTCCGGCACATGTGCCCTGATGGAGATTTCTGTACAAACACGCTCCACTGAACACAACGCCCTTCTGTTTCAGTGACACTTATCATCACAGCTGCGTGTTATAGGAAGAGGGCTCACCTTTCCCTCACCGCCCACAAACAACGAACTGTAATCGCTACTGCTCTCCATCCTGAGCTTAAGGGAAACAGAAGCCATCTTTTCAATACATTTGGAAAACACTGTCTAAAGCCTCGCGATGGACGGCTCAGTTTTCACTGTGGGTAGCAGTATGTGGTAGTGGTTAGATATATTGGGTTATAATTATAGGGGTAGTGGCTCAATATATTGGCTTATAACTATAATGTTAATGATAAAATATATGGGCTTATAACTACAGCAGTATGGATAAAAAATATTGCTTTATGACTATAGTAGGGGCTGGTTTATAACTATTGCAGTGCTGGTTAGATTTCCAGTTATATGATTTTCAGTATCGTTGGTGAGCTGAGTAAAGTGGTGTATCTTGTCGGAATGAATTTGGCTGTATGAGTATGTCCCAGAAGCAAAAAAAAATAAAAAATTACAGTGGTAATAACCTCCCAGCAAATTTATTTATGAAAAATGATGCTGGAATTGGAGGTTTGTAACAGTATAAGAAATAATATCTGGGGCAGTAAATGCTTGGTCGGTTGCATCTAGAAAGACTTCTCATGTGTTTGTATCAGTGACTTGGGGTAATACATCTTATTCATGAATGATTTACATGATTGTTGCCTCAAAAGTGATTTTACTAAACCCAGCCCTCACTTTTACAGGAATTTTGTTCGTTTACATTTATCATGTTCATTCATTAATTTTCATAAAAAGGCTTTAAGTATTGTTTCTCAGTGCCTATTTATATATCAAGGTTAAGCAGTTTTAGAGTGAAGATTATCCATTGCTTGATAAGTCAGACGGGGATGGCCCTGGTACTGTGTGTTATTTGTATGCTGTGTTTATGAGCATAATCTATTTACAAAGCCACTCAGCACAGAAGGAAGGTCGAAATAGAGACTTAAGTGTGTGACTTGGGTTATTTATGGCCATCAGTGTTTCATTACACATTACCGACATTTGGGTTGGGGTACAATGAGCAGTTGGATTCATCTCAGCCATCTTCTCCCAAATATCATACATTCTTGTACCATCACACTCCACCCCCCCCCCCCCCCCCACAGTTGTATGTTAATTATTTTTGATGTTTCTCTCCCAGTTCAAAGCGTCAATATGAAGATTGAGACTCATTGTATGGTCAGTAATTACCGTGCAGCCTTTGACACTGCGAGTTGCTGGCCGAACGGGCACGTTTGTTTTTGGGATTCCTTCTTGCTCATCATCACAGCACATCAGCTGGGCTCCACAAAAGCCTCAGACCCACAACACTGACTTAATAGCTTTTACATATTAGACGGGAACGGATGACTAAACATGTTACCAGTGTGCTGGGTGTGAGGCCCATATCACCGTAGGTGGGCTATAGTGGGGGTGGGGGGGAGGGGGGCGCACTCATGCGCAGATCGGTGTGGCTCAGGCTGAACGCATGCTCCTGACTGCAGTACTGTGTGTTCAGCAGACAGCACTGACACCTAGTGGCCAAACTGTAATACCCAGTTTCTCTTTGGAATAGAACAGAAATTTCCCTAGTGTTTCACCCATTTTAGGTGGAACTGAAAAATCACAGTTGGACAGTTGGAGAAAAAAAAAAAAAAACTGTTGTAAAGTTATGTTAATAGGTGCCGGGCCCTGTAGCACTGGGTCTCTGACGTGCTTGGCCGAGGCAGTGTAAGTGTCATGGTCGGCGAGAGTGCAATGGAGGTCATATTTGGACTCAGGAGTTCCCACCCTGGTGAGGCTACGTCCTGGGGAAGTACAGAGGTCTCCAGCAACATCCTCACCAGTCTCAGACAAATGATTGTCCCAGCCGGCCTGGTGCCCTAAGGTCATGCTCCCTTGAAAGAGCCCAAAGAGAAGGAAAAGGCCCAAATAATGGAAAAAGAAAAGACAGGAAGAGAGAGAAAAGCACTGCTTTTTAGCCCCTAGCGTGCACCCTTGTCCTTGGCCCCTCCCCCTCCGCTTGCACGTACACATTTAAAGACCTGGCTGCTTTGTAATGATAGACACCTAAGGCATTCTATTAACCACCCTCGGTAGTGGCTGGGGGTGAGTCTGGGGTTTAGGGTCATGCAGAAGGCAGCGGTCATCTCCCGGTCAACTACAGTAGCTCATTTTTCAGCCACAGTCCCCCAGTCAATAGCCCAGAACGCGGCGCAGGCAGCCCCTATCCATTCTGTCTAATTATTATAAATGAGAAGCCACGTAAACAGCTATCATTACAGACACTCAGCAGCACACACAAATCCACTTTAAATGGCTATTAAGTTAAGGAGCCATCCGTAATCCCCAACACACTTAAGAAAAAACAAACTCCTTTTTTGCCATTTTATTTGTTTCTGGTCATCTTTTACCATCTTTACTCTCAATCAGTTCCACCCACTGCTGTATCGGGGAGCCTCATCCAGCGTTTATTTATTATTAGTCACGAGAGTCCAAACTATCTCCTGATTAGTAAAGTGCGTGTGTGCGTGTGTTTTTTTTTTTTTTTTTTTTTGGATGGTCCAGATCAAACAGAACAAGCGTTCCAATAATTCAGTGTAAACATCGTTTAGTGGCTAAATAAGACTGAAAAGCCTTCAGTCAGATGCATTTGTGAAAGCGGATGCTTATGGGGTTATTTTTTTAATGTAAGAGACAAAACCGTTTGGAAGTAGACATGTGAGAATGTGTGTGTGTCTGTAGTTAGTGCTGAATTGCAGTAGCACTGTGTGACACTGTGTGACCCTGTGTGACACTGAGGATCATTAGCGTGTGGGACATGGGGGTGTCCTATAGCGCTTAAGCACAAGATCTACAGTAACAGTGGCGACTTCCTGTCCCCCATCCCCCCTCAGGCCCACCTCAGTGAGATGGGGGTGATGGGCCACCATGCGTCATTCCTGTTAGCATTTCTACTGTGTGTGTGGGGGTGGGGGGGGTCTTGTACAGATTACATTGTGGGGACCAAATGTCCCCACAATGTGATAAAAACCTGTTGTTTTGATGTTGTGGGGACCATTTCTTCAGTCTCCACAAGGGGAAGCTCAACTTCATGAAAATGACTAAATTTAAAATGCGAAAAGTCTTTATTTTAAGTATTTTGGTTACTTATGGTTAAGGTTAGGGCTGCGTAGGGGGTTAGGTTCTGATTGTTGGGATTAGGGTTTTGCCCATAGAAATGAATGGAGAGTCCCCACAAAGATATGAATACAAACACGTGTATGGGCGTGCGTGCGTGTCCGTGTGAACGGGAGCAATCGGCCTGTGTTCAGATGCTGCCGTAACAGGTGGGGGCACTTATGTCACTTATAACAGGCTTGGTGCAGTCTTACCTTTTCAATGGCCACCACCAGTGTGAGCTTTGCGTAGAACACAGAAAGCAGAGGTATTCTACAACACCAGCGCTCCAAGTGGTAAACAAGTGACATCACTGGCACATAGATGTTGCCATGGTGACCATAACCCCCCCCCCCCCACCCCTCGACTCTATTTCCTGGATACCCTCTAGGGTTCTTTTTGCTCCATGGCCCCCTCTCCTCGCGCTCTCCCCCTCCCACCCAGCCAGCCCTATCCACCTGCTTTTCACCCCATCAGCAGCGGTGTCATGTGGAGGTCAGCAGGAAAAATGAAGCGTCTGTACAGCCCTGCGCCACCCTTTGCACACGCCGCACGCTGCCAAGCACGCAGTCTGCAGCCACTTAACTCCACACACCACCCCCCTGCACACAGTGCTGCATGTGGACCATTTCTCCTTACTCATGCCTCTTACAGCCCCCTCTGCATCTCCTTATCGTTTACATTTCATACCCCACCCCCCACCCCAAAACCACAAAAAAAAAGAAAAACAGGAAGACAGACGTAAATGTTTGAATCGTCAGTGAGATGGACAGCTACAGGGAGAGTATTGTAATAGCAAATATCCCTAGAAGTATTTCTCTGATTTACAGCTGCCATCGATGCTCTGTGAGATGTAAGAAAGGGACCTATGACCTTGTCAGCTTTATGGATCTTTCTCAGTGGGTGGGGGGGGGATGCACGGGCTGTTTGTAATTCCTGTACTTGCTTGCGTACCCCTTGGCACTCTGGGGGGAGGTGACTGGAACAGGAAGGCTGTAAGTGCCGCCACACTCAGGGTGCAGAGCTCAAAAAGGCTCTTATTAAATAATCGAATGGGGAACAGGGCCGTTATTGAGCTATAGTAAAAACAAACACCTAGAAACACCTAGAACGTCGCTTACATGCTCACCTGCCAAGGCAGCGCTTATTATGGCAGAGAAATTGGTGGAGGCTCTGCCAGCCCCCCAGTCCCAGGCAGCCCCCGTCTCTCTGTATGCCACTCTGCCCAGCTGGGCGCTTTATTACCAGCAGCCTCAGAGCTGGAGCCAAAGAGGCATCATTATGCAGGGAAGTGCCACATATATCTGGTTGCCTTTGCCCAGTGTCCTTGATGCACCAGACATCTGCTCACAGCTTGTGGAAAACGTTTGCCGGAGATGAGCCCGTCTCTGGTACACTCACAAGCGTGAAGCTACACTGGCATCCTGAAAATGAAAATATTGTTCCTTTTAAGTGCTCAGTAAGTTTCGCTTTAGTCACCTAAGTGACTGCTTCTACGGTTTAACAGAATTTAAGTCTGGCCTGTCCCGACTTGGGAATACTGCAGGTTTTAATTAGCATATAACTGACACCTCAAACACCAGGTGTGGGTAACATCCCTCCAAATTAACACTTTATGTGAGCGATTAAGTGCTGTTGTTAAACAAAAACCAGCACACCTGTGTGCCTCAGGGACTGGGCACTCGTGCTTTAGGGCGATAAGCAGGAGCCCACTGTGGACGGGATGCCAGACCGTCACTGGATACACAGGACCCACACCATCATCCACTATGAGCGGTTTAGAGATGCGTGTCTTTTGACAGATGGAGAAAATCCACCCGAAAAGGCGAAAAGATACACACAGAGGAAGGTGTGAGATAACAGTGCCACACACTAAGACACAATGGCATCTCCGTATATTCAAAATAACTTTCAGGTGAATATTGTATAGTTGGATTTATGTAAAAATATCATTTTATTAAGCTTTCCTATATAGTAAAACAAGTCAAATAGCTTTATTTGAAGATACTATTCCCAGATGCAGGTATTTTAATCACTGTTTTTGAATAACAAAATAATTACCAATAACTGGCATGAAAACAAACCATCTGATGTGACATGCCAAGTCTAAACAAACGGCCAGAACAAAAGGGGGAGGGCTGCAGTCGATGCAGAACACAGCCACTCTCTTTTACAATATGTGTACTCTGTTTGAACTCGTCATTTTTCCACTTTGAAAGAGAGAGAGGCTTCATGCTTGAAAGTCTCATTCAGCTGTTGGCACGCTGGTGATTTAGAAGTGTATTAAAATGGCAATGTTGATAATCAGAAAGACCTTTCTCAGGGAGAATTTAAGAAACGCAGCACAGATGGGCTGGGGAGATAAATAAAATTTTCTGTCACATCAGTTGGGAAATTGCGTTGCGACACCCCCAGGGGAGAGAGCGGTTTGCTGCCTCCTGCTGATGTCCCCCCACCTTTCTGCTTCACGTTTTTGGTTTTTTTCTGCCGTTGTTGTTTTATTGCTGTCTAAGCTAAGTGGCACAGAGCCCCTTCCCTTTAGACTCCCCTCTCCTTCTGTTTTTCGGGACAGAATGTCGTAGCACGCCCTGATATTTTAGGTCTGAGGGCAAATTAGGCTTCTTAGGAACACAGAGGCTGCATTTCTTTGTCGATTCTCTCCAAGCAGGTCCCAGCGTTTCCGTCTTGAGTCTGGTTTGGATTTAAGACTGTTTCTTTGAAATATCCTTTTTTCATCCACGTCGAATTTCTTTTTTGCGAACATACCGATGTAGCATCACTGATTTTCACTGATTTGTATTGTAGTATTCTTAGTAACCATGGTTACATTACACATATTTCGATTTAGAATTTGGGCAAACATACATGCATGTATGCTGCCTCTTCACGACATTAAGGTTTACACCACAGACATTGCATTGTGCCTGCAAATACAGGTCGTACATTTTCATAATACATTTTGGAGTGGCATTTAAATCTAGATCCCAACCCATGATCATTTCAGCCTGAATCCATGCTTCCGATGTTTGCGTACTGTATGCATGAAAAAAAAAAACAAGACCGGCAAAGGCACAGGCAGTAGTGCTGAGGCAGCTTCATTGCGCTTCCCATAAATTCACATGTGCTGAAAGGTGGAGCCATGTGTGCACGAGTGTGGCACAGACAGGGAAAGTGATTCCGTCATGACGCCAGTAAGGAGGTGCTTGACAGCCACTTTGATTTCTTACAGCTCGAAGGAGAGCCAGATCTACAGAGAGACAAACTTCCACTGCGATTTAGCTGGCCTGTGTGCCATCGAGACTAATGCAGTGTCACCACGTACTCTTTTTTGACTGCTCACCCTCTCCTTAGTGACGACATCACTCTTCCTTCTATTCATATTCTCGACATTTACCTGAGAGTGTGCACATCTATTTACGAGAGTTAATTAGTTTGTGGGCTTTCATGATGGGCTCTTGGTCCTTCAAGATGTTTCTCAATCAAGCAGAGCAGCTGAGAAGTCACAGATATTGCAAAAATCATGAGTACAGCAGTTCTGACTGTGTAAGCTATCGAATAATTTTGGGACCCAACTGCATACGGGCTCATGCTAAACTCTATTCGCCTCATGTTACAACTGACTACTTTGTGACATATATGCAAATTACCACTCATTATTTTGGGCCATACGTTGTTTTCATTTGTCTCCACTCAATAAATTTAAGTTTCTCCGCAAATAATTGAATAATCCTTTGAAGTGTTTGCGATTAACTGAATTGGAATATTGTAACGGACGTAATATAAACACAAATTTAGAATAAGTTAGTGAAGAACAATGCCACAAATTTGAACGGGGGGCAAGCAAAAAAATGCCTCTAATTTCTGTGAGTATGCAGACGTGAGGGGCTGTTGGCTGAAGGTATGGGATCTAGCTAGACTGATCCAGTCATCAAGCTGAGGAGGATACGAGAGATGAAGCCATCCACAGAGATTCCTCAATCCTTCACCCAGTAGGGGGTGCTATCCAGCCCACATTTTTTGTGAAAGCAGGCCTGTTTCTCATTTCTGCCCCAGAAGTTAGATGTCGTGTCAGAAAGCACGCATTTGAAGTGCCTATGCCGGCTAATCTGGGCTCAAGAAGGTATGTGATTTATGGAAGGAATATTTAGCTGTGCTAGAATCCTGCAGGACATTTCAGAAGTATATCTATCTTCTCCTTCGCTCTTTGTTGAGTTGGGCGTGTTCTGATCTGTTTTTCATCAGAGCATGCAGGTCCTGTGGTGTCAGGAACTTAGAGGAAATATATGCAGTCCATAACATGAAAGGGCCATTGGCCCAGCACCGGGACAGGCTGCATTGGGTACGTAGGGCCAAGTTGTGCACTCCACTTCTGGTTCATGCATGAAGAAGCACCACACAGGCATACTGGAGAAACTCATTGAAGATGACACAATGTACTCATGGGTAGCTTTCATCTTATACTAAATAGTAATAAACTGTAATGTAGTAAAACAAACTGCACTAGAAGAAATGACAATTGTGCTAAAAGCTAGAGGATGTTGATCACCTCCTTTGTGTGTCATGCCTTCTTCATGTCCATCATGTGAGTGGGTGGACTGCCCTCAATCACACTTTTTCAATCAAGCCTCAAACGGGAGGGCAGATTATTAACTATCCGGCCATAAATGATCTTGGCATTTTCCCTCTTATCATCCACGAGATATTTCCCTGATCATTGGCAGAGTATTGATCTGAGACTCCATTCTCATCATAAGCGTGTGTTGGTGGCTTCAGAAGTTCTCTCTCCTTGCTTCACTGAAAAGCATATAAAACACAAGACAAGGCAAATTAAATCATTCGTATTGAGTGCTGAGAGGATCTCCGGTAAATCTGCTAGAATCTATGCACAAATAATCCCAAGAGAACTGCAGAAGGGTGCAATAAGCACTAGGACATCGAATCCATTATTTTTAAAATTACCTTCAAATTAATGGCAACAAAGAAAAGGTACAACTTTTGATATGCATCTGTATAAAAGTTCACAAAATGCTTTCGCAACAAACACATTTATTGTCTGTATGGTTAAACAGCTAATATACATTTCTATAATTACTTCAACATTATGATAGTAATGCAATCCAGCACACAGTTTTAATAAAATCAAGCAAACAATTAGGGATAAAAATAAAACACTAATAGTACTAATAACCCCGTCTTCTCATTAGGAAGATGGTTAAATGCTACAGTGGGGTAAATGTTACATTTAAGTTTTATTGTTTTGTGGTTAAGATGCTTGCTGATGGATGTTCATCAAGTCTGGAAGAATATTTACAGTGATAATAGGTACAGCATGCAACCTCGTTTGATAATTAATTACTATCAAAGGATTTGTTGTGCCGCACTCACAAGATAGTCCTTCCCAGCATGAAAAAAAAAAGGATTTACACTGCAAAAAAAAAGCTATCTTAATGCACTCTGATTCAACTCTTGGAGTTATGTTCCGAACAATGGTTGGATGTGGGCACATTTCTACGGGACATTTTGTGAGAATGACCGTGGGTCTCAGATAATAGTTGTATTTCAGAGCTTAGTGAAAATATGTGATAGTGCTGATGGCTGAAATATTCCATCTCTAAGAGCTTTTGTAAGTGTTTGCCAGCAGCAATCTGACAGGATCTTTCCTCCCATTGCCAACCTGAGAATGACAGCTAAAAAACACCGTATGTTACTTTGTGCAGCAGCTACCAAATATCCTGAAAGAAAAAAGATACAATTGTACCACATTTGCGGAAGATGCCCACTGCAGAGTACGGACGGGGTACATCGTTCATTAGCATTTTTGTTTTTATTTTTTCGGTTTTATAAGCTACTGATTCCCTGAAGGGAGGAACATAGAACAAAGTTGCCTTCGGCAATAAAGGTTCCAACCCACAGGACCAGCATGGATCCCGCGTCGTGCAGTTAGTACAAGCTGAGGGGTGCAGACTGCCACCTGATAAATAACCAATGAAGGAGCTGGATGGCAGCCTGGGTGCACATTCCATGCTTTATTTTTAATGGTTGCATTAAAATGACCATAATCAACCAGCATCTGTACCATTCCACATGGGTGCAATTTGGCACCCAGAGATGTGGATTTAAATATTACCACTGCAAGTTTAATGTTGTTTTAATTCATTCTGGCACGCCAGGCAGTGCAAAGGAAGGCTGCTTGTTTTGAGGGTCGGGGATTTCAGCCGAAGCTGGGTCTGACTTTATGCCCAACCCTACGCCTTTTCACGCTGCTCATCACTTTCCTTAGTTGCTTGTTAATTTATTTATTCTCCGTCAAGTGGCTGTGTCTACACTGGGCTTTGGGCATCGCATTCAGCGTTTTTCCTAAATAGCCTTAAACACTGCAGTCAGTGCTTTCTTTGTCTTTAGGCTTCAACAGCACATTGGGGATCTTACATAATATGTTCTAGTTATTGAGAGTAATCTCAACCTTCACCTTCAGCTACTGATCTGACTAGTTGATCCTCAAGTGTCGAATATGGCCGTTTCCTCCATGGTGAATTTTGAGCGTTAAATGTTTTTTGTGCCCCATTTAACTATTGATTTGGAATTGCAGAAAAATAACTTGAAGTGAAATGTATGCACTTTCTTTTATCGCATGATGTTTCAATAAATTTAGATTATATTAGTATCACAGCAGTTTTGCTTCTCATTACACAAATGCCACTGGCTAATTCTATGTACAAATGTGTACCAAGTCAATGCTCCTGAAATTTCACCCAATAAATTATATTCAGTGCAAGTTGTGTGTCGTTGTAGACACGGGAATCTGTGGCTGCAGTGCCAAATTTCTTGCCTAACGAAAAGCAAAGGCAGCATTATGTGGGCCAGTGAGGTAGAAGTGGAATCTGGTTAGTGACAGGTTAACTAGTCTCCGTCTGTAATCACCATGTCCTGTTTTTGTCTCGTATTTTCACTGTCTCGTAAAGTGCTTTGTGCCTGGGCTTTTCTTACAATCCTTGTGGGAATGGCGGAGAGGTAGTTTGTGTATCCCTCTGTCGGTATCTGGCAGGTTTTAATTGTTCACTTGGAAGTCACAGTTCCTTTCCGTTACAGGAGTACAATATTCACGGCTGGTGGGTGGGGAAGCTGAACGGTAACATAGGGATCGTTCCCAAGGACTTCCTGCAACGCGCCTACATTGTGTGAACCTGTAAGTGTACTTGTATACATTCTCGTAACAGCCTCAAAAGATTAGAATTAATATTATAAACTAATTTTAATAATCATAATGACATTATCGCTCAATAATTGCCTGCATACTGTCTTAATTTTCAATCTGTGAATTAAGTGTATAATCTGAGCGGTACGTCAAAGAAATGTACTGTTATGTACTCCATCTGGTGGCTGAAAGTAAAACTGCATCTATACATAGCGAATAACTTGTTTATACGGTACAGGAAGGGTAAGTTTAGGAACGCAGATTATGTTTAACAGTGGTTTAAGATCTACAGGCACAAATACTTACATTCCGTAGATGTATACAATGACAAATATAGACTAACGTTTTTTCAAAACGAGCTGAAACGCTGTTGAATCCCGTTTTATCATTGTTGCATTTTCAGTATTTGAGGACAACATTTACAACATATGCTATAGATTATTATATTGAATGTTCAAATTAATATACTTTATTTTCTATTTCAGGCCCGAAGGTTGATAATGAATATTTTTATGAAGATTCCACTATACCCAAAGAATACTGTACGACAAACTGAGAATTTGTTTGTGACATGCTGTTTATTTAATGGAAAATTTGTGTAAATTGTTCTTTATATAGTAATGCTTAGTTTTCATTGTGCATACAATTTACAATTAAAATGAAAATTCAGCTCTATTGATAATGCAGTTAAGATACAGAAAATATGGACATTTTAGCATAGAAAAACATACTGTATTTTCAATGAGCATATAGGAAAGTTATTTAAAAAGGAAAAATAAATGTCATAGTGCCTAGTTCTTTTCAAAGAATTACCATATTATTGTTAGGGATAAAAACTGTGAAATCTGATAAACTGGGATGTACTTCACAAAGCAATTTAAACTAATTAAAGTAATTTAGAGCAACTGTGCGTTGTAAAATTAAATTTTCATGTTCTGCAGTGAATCTTGCTTAAAAATTTACGAACAAACGAATCTGTAAATACAAGAGGACTGCCGTGGAGGTACGTAGCACATCAGACAAAGGGGGTAGATTTGCAGATTCAAATATTGCAGACTAGTTTTTAAGTTTTGCTGAATTTGTTCTGCTGTAAAAGGAGCGTTTTACAATACTATGCAATTGTGTTTCATAAAGGCCACTAGGTGTCAGCAGTGGTCTGTGAAGTAGAACTGGCACCTTCAAGCGCAAGTCCTGTCACCCTTTCTTAACATTTCAATAGCTCCCATGCCACATGTGCAAATAAAACTTGTGCATTAAATATGATTTAACATTCCTTACATATGTTTTTCTTATTATTTTATACAAAAATAAAAAAAGGCCTAACCGAGTATTATTACTGTGGACAAAGACTCTGCACTTACAAGGGACAACAGATCCTACTAGTTTGAGAATCATGCACAAATCTATGAGACACCATTAAATAGCTTAAAATTATCTGCATCAAAGCATGATTTTGAAATCATGAAAAGTCACAAAACTGCTAAGGGCACGAGTAATGATCAAGTTCTGTTAAAATGTAGCCCCACGAGTCCATACGTCATAATCTGAACACAGTGACCAGCAGACAGTTCATATTCATGAGGCTTTACCTGAGCTTTATTTTCTTTCGGACTTGGACACGAAACGTTACAGCAGGAGTTTGCATTCCCGTTAAGCAACGGAAGTCCTCTGCGCTTATAAAAGCATGTTAAGGCAGCACAATCGGGAGGGGAAATAGAAACGGCACAAAAACAGCAAATAGCTAAACGTGACTGGTTTGTTTTCCCCCCCGTCTTCCTCCTTCCTAATCTGGGAACAGGAAATAAGTCCAGTTTCCAGGTTACAATATATTCATATAATACCCGGCTGTAAGCTTTTCCCAATGCAGCAATACACCCTGGCAACCATGTGTGCAAAGCATGTTTTAGCCACCAGCAGGTGACACACAAAGTAGTACATCGCAATTCACAGAAGTCTGTAGTTTCAAAGAACTCTAATGCAGGTATGTGACATACATTATCGAATGCTGAAATACATGTTATACGCCATGGCGAAGTGTGAGTCTGGTTTCTTGACAACTGACAAATGCTGAGCAGTTAGCAAGCAGATAAAATTTTTAAAAAAGTAAATTACAACATTGTGGCATCAAGTCATTGACTCAGAATTTAGATCAATTTAATAAAATAAGCTGTTATGCAACTATTTTGGCTAAAGAAATATAAATAATCCAAACACCCCTTTAAAATCAATTCCGCAACCAAATCGGAATGCTACATGAAACGCACAACTAATAATTCATCTTGTGTGAATGGATGTGGCCAAACATACTCGACTACCTCTAAATGATAAAAATGCTGAAACTAAAAGGGTTCAGGCAGAAAACAAAAAATCCTGTCTTCAGTTAAGAAATTTTTGATAAATACTAAGACTACAGTGGCACATGTGGACATTTCCCTTTTGCAACCAAAGTCAAAATAGTGACACAGACATGTCAGTGAAGGAGAAAATCGACACAGTCCCTTTTAAAATGAACAGCAGTGAACTGGGTTAGCACTTTAGCCAACATACAAGTGTTTTACCACTAGATACACATTACAATCCAGATACTGAGTACAGATGTGTGTACCAAGCATGCCCAAACCATTCCAGCAAACCGATTCCGAAGCCAGCTAGCGCAAGAGTCAGCAACAGGCCTGGTGAAAGGCATGTCAGTACAAATGCTGGGAAAGGAACCTTTAAACACGCGCGGCCTACTGTTCATGCATCGCAAATACCCAAAATTACAGTATGTTTTTAAGCAAAATCTCAAGCTGAACTCCAACCCCTTCAATTGATGAGTGTAGTGTCCTAAAAAAAACTGGAAGCAAATTTCACCCTTTTCATACTCTGTCAACTCTAAAGGGAAACCTGGACTCACTTTGGAGAGCAGTTAAAGGCATCTCCGACCAGCAGTCCGTGGACAAGACAACTTTGGGAAGGAAAAAAATAATTCACATTTTCAAAGTTATGGTGTTAAAATGCAAAGAAACTGTAACGTTCTCTGTTTGGGCAAGATAAATATCTGTCCAACTGATCAAGAAAAATTAACCAGTGTGATCACTTCCTGAAGCCAACAGGCAGAAAGTAAGAAGGTCCTGGAAATAGCTTCAAATTAAAGACATTATAGCTTGTTTAAAGCACCCAGCCGTAATGGGTATCAGCTGCTTTCCTTAAGACAGCCTGTGGAAAAAAAAATAGTTTTACACAGGTAGAGAAAAAACAGAATATACCATATACAGGACCCTTCGCTACCTTTATGCGTGCTAAGTCACAGTAGAGCAAACTAAAAAGCCTAGAATAGTACAAGTATTCTTATATCAACTCAATTGTCAATCACCATAATAGGGCTGTTTTTTTTGCTCCTGCCAACGGCAATTCTAATCATGTGTGTCGAGTATAAAGAACTGGTCTGCTTTGCCACCACTTGACAATATATGGACAGTGTGAATGAAGAAATTGCAATGAAAAGAACCTAAGGAGTTACACACCATCCGCACACAAGGAGGCTAACTCTGCAGAGGTGATACCTAATCAAGCATAAGCAAGATGGCCTGATTACAACAGCAGTGTGCAATGCTACCAGAGAAACTGAGCTGGAACAAGAAGCAGCAAGAATCTGTAGCATGATGAGCGTCACAGTACAATATTCAGAGCAGATATACTTTACCATCCATGACTGCACATTTTACCTGACCCTTCTACTCAATCTGGTAAACATGACATACGTAAGCTCTCCATTAAGTGCTCTCTGACTGGCTGTCAGTCTCGCTATGGGTATCAGTTGTGTTGGTCTCCTCTCGGCCATTGGGCTCCACGATATCGTCCAAGTCGTATTTATCACTGGTGTGATGGACATCATTCTCTTGACCACAGGGTTCCATTGTGTGCTCAGCTTCACAAGCCCTATTCACATTGTTGCGATTGCTTATTGTGGTCACTGTGGCAACGTCAGAGGCCAGAAACCCAACGGCATTGGTACTGCTGCAAACGGCTTTATGTCTGTTCATCTTGGGGGGGTCCGACATATAAGCATCTTCCTCACAGCTGTCAACTTCACCAGGTGTGTTTATGTGGACCTCAGCCTTACAACATCCTCGTAGTGAAGGCACGTGTGGAATGGGGCTGTAAATAAACAGAAAAGAACGTTCAAATGATTAAAAATGAACAATTTATTACCACTTACTGGAAGATGTACTAAACAAAAATGACTTCAAGAAACTTAATACCAGAGGTATACTGAGAAAGAATCCAACCATTCCATTCCTATCAACCGACCAAGGACCAATTCAAGTCGTGATAATTCATCTTGGCTGGTCTTTGTTTATGTCCCAGAGTAAGAAGGAGGGTCTCTTGATCTGACTCTAGTACCCAGCCACCCTCCCCCTGTGCTGTGCAAGGCTGCACTATTCCTGTTCCTGCCCTGTCCCTGAATACCCTAGACAGGGAAAGTCCCCTTTTCAGTACCCATGTCTGCATTCCAACCTAGAGACTACCACATGTCCCTTTAAAACACAACAGTAGCTGTCCAGCACTGTTCTGGCCCTCGGCGTCTGTGAGCTCACTGATACGTTGGTGACACCGCAGTGCCAGTTTAGTGCCAGTCCACTTTTGACCTTTCCCTAGCTGTAGTCCGGCTATTCCTGGACAAACACTTCACCCTTTTAGTCCTTAGACTTACTAAAAAGAAATAAATTATTTCAAATGCAAAATATTTACCCTCTTTATAATGAGGTCCTCCGCCGAAGGCAAAATGACTCATATTTAGTTCATCATGAACACATGCAGTCAGGAATGGTAAAACAAATATGTATTATTATGGGCCATTTTCTGCTTGAATGGCTATGTGCACTCTTCTGACACAGGTCCTAAATTACTGCCACAAAACCTATTTTCTGAAATGTATTATTATACTAATTATGTACTAATTATTATACCATTATACTATATTAGCATAACATCGTTATACTAATATTTGCTTTTCCTTTTTTGTCGAAGCAATACATGCTAAGAATAAAACTGAATGGAACTAACTTTGCTCTAAATTTTTTTAAAAAATGGAATAAAACAAAAGTATCTAAAGTGACATTAAATAATATGGAAATTTTCACCAAGGTGCTAAATATCAATAGATGTAAGTTTAGCAGATCGACCAGACACTAATAAAACCGACATGGAGTCACTCTATTCTTCCTGGTCTGTACGCTGCTCTCGTAGGTTAAAAACACAGACTCCTGGCAGCCATGTGGCCTGTTCTGTCTAATGCAACATACAAGTGCAGGAAGCCAGGAGTCAGAAAGCGGAGTAAACGGTTGCATCATCATAGCAGCAGCCATGGGAATTTGCCCAGAGGCGTCCAAACCAGACACAGATCCTTAACCTACTCAGCACCACATTGCCCCAAACATAACGAAGCTCCTTTCTGGCTTATAGTAGAACCAAACAACCAGATCCACTGCATGATTTTGTTGTCCTGTCTCGTGCATATTGATCCAGATATTTCACCCTTCCACTGTAGCATACCTGTCTGCTGACTCATAAGAAACTGTAAGCAGGCTGTCCTGCCAGGTCCCGCCCTCCTCTTGAACCCAGCCTCGATTGGAGGAGGCGTATGTCAGGATGGCTTCTGTCACCGTATAGGGAGTGAGTCCCTGCACGCAGTCTTCGATGTGTCCCAATGGCAGCTGTGTTTGCAGGAAGAGATGCAACTGGCTGTCCGACAAGCACACTGTCATGCTCAACACCCTACAGGTGCATGCAAAAAGAAAAACAGGAAAAGTTTAAAAATAATTTTATCTCCTCCTATATAACTCAGCATTAAGTCTCAAGACTCTTTATAAACAAACATGATATTTTGATAAAAAGCTGGAACAATATGAACCCACCACTCAACAGCTGAAATCAGAACACTGGTTCTGGGGATATTCTGATTTGTGGCTAAAATGCTAATATGTTGGTCCTTTCAGATCTTTATACACAAAAATCACCCCTTTGCTCTTAAAATGTGTTTCCAAAACAGTTACCCATATGCAAACAAACATGGAGGATCCTTATTACCTCACAGCTTGTAGTACTAACAGAATGTCACAGTAAGTGAAAACAATTTCATCACACAAGTATAAGGAATATTGGCTCATTATGCATAAATGCACTTTTATTGAAACATCAACATTTTAATATTCTGTATATTTTGTGCTTTGCCTTTGTAAAGGAACAGGAAATAAGTTATTCTTTCATTGTAAATTATCAATACAGCAAACACTAGAAGAGTCTTTTGTCTGCTGCTATAAATGCTAAACATAAAATTACACAGGTGGAATAAATTATTATTACTCTTAAATTTCCATCTATCCATCCATTTTCTGTACCCATTTGTCCTGTTCAAGGTCGCGAGGGGTCTGGAGCCAATCCCAGAGGTTATGGGCGCAAGACAGTGAATAACCCAGGATGGGGCACCAACGCACGACGGGGCACACTCACACACAATTCACTCACACAGGCACACCTACGGAAAATTTGTTATACTCTCTTACTTCTCAAAACAAAAAAAAAGCTTTATTTCCAATTATGTGCTATACATATGTGACCCGTTGCCATGAAATGAGTCTTAAGTCGCACTGGTAGAATTTCACCCATAAGACTCATTTCATGGTGATGGGTCACATATATATCTAAAACTGAAAATTCTGAGATTTAGCTGGTTATATAATATTGTGTTTAATGCCATTTCAAGCAATTGTCCATTTTGTATATCGGTATTAATATCCCGAGTTAAATCTAATTTACAAAAATCTTTAGTACTGATCTGAAAAATCTTTATGTAGACACAGGGACTCATCACACTCTCTAAGAAGTTCACTGTCAGTGGCTGATGTTATCTGAATGGGTTAAGGTTGGTAATGTGGAAGGTACCAACTTGTCCAAGAACTGTTGAAGGCCCTTCCGGCGCCTTTCTAGGAAGTCCTCATTGTTGAAATGAAAGAAGGAATTCTTGACGGGCAGCTCAGGAACAGGCCTTCAGCAAAGAGAGAGAGCGTCAGGAAGGATTAATTTACACAGAACTGCTGGCTCAGTCCAGTGACATTCAAACCATTAAATCGGATTGTGAAGACAATTAAAATGAAAGTTAAAAAACGAAAGGAAAAACTGTACATGTACAAATAATCTTGATTTATAATTATATTCTGATGAATTAAACTGAAGAAATACTGACTAATAATACAATAAGCAGTTACAAAAGAACTGTACACACGTGATTCCTGTTAACGGAATAACCACATTCCCATTCAGAGGCCAGCTGCATACTCACAGCAGGCCTGCATTTCCTGTTTATGGAATAACCACATTCCCATTCAGAGGCCAGCTGCATACTCACAGCAGGCCTGCATTTCCTGTTTATGGAATAACCACATTCCCATTCAGAGGCCAGCTGCATACTCACAGCAGGCCTGCATTTCCTGATTATGGAATAACCACATTCCCATTCAGAGGCCAGCTGCATACTCACAGCAGGCCTGCATTTCCTGTTTATGGAATAACCACACTGCGATGGGCTGGCCCCCCATCCTGGGTTGTTCCCTGCCTCGTGCTCATTGTTTCCGGGATAGGCTCCGGACCCCCCGCGACCCAGTAGGATAAGCGGTTTGGAAAATGGATGGATGGGTGAATGGAATAACCACATTCCCATTCACAGGCCAGCTACATACTCACAGCAGGCCTGCATTTCCTGTTTATGGAATAACCACATTTCCATTCACAGGCCAGCTGCATACTCACAGCAGGCCTGCATTTCCTGCTTATGGAAGAACCACATTCCCATTCACAGGCCAGCTGCATACTCACACCAGCCCTATATTCTTCTGAAGTTTCTTCTTCAGCCAGACAAACTCGCTGTAGCGCCGGCGCACACAAGAAGTCTTTGCTGTGAAGGCCTTGCTGTTGGTCTGAGTAAGAGGAGCAAGCACACACAGTACCCGGAATAAATAACACCTCAGACACTGTCACAAATTTTCTATAGGGTCGAATTAACCATATTAGCTCTACCAAAATCTCTACCAAGTAATGACATTTAAGAATTAGAAAAAAAGAGAATAGCGGTACTTTATTCATCCCCATGAGGAAATTGGGTAGTCTTCACATATCTCAGTTCCATGAGGTCCGCTGGCGTCCAGCACCCCTGGGGCAGTTGGGGTTAAGTGCCTTGTTTAAGGACCCAACGGTGATGCTACTACTCTACCCACTAGGGGATTTGAACTCATGACCTTACAGACACAGGTACAGATCCCTACCCTACTAATATTTTCATACTAGCAAAAAAAAAATCTCCCAGAAATCAATACCGGCACTAATGCATTACCATGTAGTGCACCATAATACTGTAAATATCATTTTTTGTATGTGTTACATATATTGTGTACACAAATTAAGTGATACTTTAGATGTTTTTTTTCTTAACAGAATGAGATGCTGAAACCTTCTCTGGCATCACAAAATATACCCAGACTGCAGTCCTTCACAGTTAAATATAAATAGCTGGCAGAAAAAGTCTTCCTGTCTTATAGGAGCAAGCAGGAGTGAAGGCCGGAGGCTGCGAAAGAGGACCGCACTGCATTACGAACACGTCATGCATCTTCAGCTCTGCTCAGATATACCCTCCCCTGGCATTTGGAGATTTAAGTACAAGTCACTGGGCACGCATCCATATGGAAGATCTCATTAGGAACTTACATTGCTAAATAATCACAATTAGCTACCAAAAAATGGCCTGATTTGTACCACACCTGGGAACCCCTCCTCCCTACAGCTGGCATTGTCCTGGTTTCAACTAATGGCGCAAGGAACAATTGTAAAGTAAATTTTAAAAAAGGGATACCAAACTTAACGGAGAACAACCCTCTCAGGACTGATCTACACATCGTCATACCCTGCTGAGGCAGTAAACTGTCAGCATTATGACAAATATACGGGAGACCAGTGTTTCAGAACTGCTACTGGTACTACAACTGCTTCTCCCACTGTGTTCCCCTAAATCCATGCAGCAAGCATCTTTGAAGGCAGCTACCTACAGTGTGAATTTGACAGAACTGGGGCAAGTGCACAGCAGCACTCCCAGCTATAGCAAATTCAAGGTCATACCCAAACAAACTCACACTTCCTCTAATGCACAGCAGGGACCGCAGAGAAACAGTCTAGATAAAAAAAACAGGGAACACCTGTGCTCACTTCCAGTCCCGTAAGCACATTCCAGTGTGACAGAAGACCCAAAACCTTCTCTCAAGAAAAAAGTTACCTCTATATGCCTATTTGCCTTTAGGTTGAAAAAAATCAAACAAAATTCTCCATTTCGTACCCCATCTTGATGTTTTTTTATTAAAATATCTTTTTTTAAAAAATATCTCCCAGCCAAAATCTGAATATATACAAATAAACCTCTAGGCCAGTAAGGCCCATTCTTAAATTCTGATTCTTAGATGAAGGTGAACTGAAGCTCAAGTGTCTGAGTTAACATAAAAATGATTAACAAAAACAGGCACTGCCTAAATACTGCAAAGCTATTACATTAAACCAACCCTTTGCAATTTCATTTATTGTTGAATGGCTAAAACTAGCTTAAGAATGAAAAAGACTTAATGGATGCCAGTCCCTGGAGCAACTGGGGTTAAGGGCCTTGCTCAAGGACCCAACGATGAACAGCATAGTACGACGTTAAGATACTCACATGAAGAAATATTTTAAAATCCACGTAGGAGTTCCAGGAACCCTCATTTTGTACTCGTGGGTCTTGGACCCGCACAGCAACAAACTCCTGCAAAGACACATGAAATGGCTAGAGGGTAAATGGTATTATTGATTATTTCTGGTAAATCAATCGTTGAATTTCAGATTAGCATATTTTAGTTTGCTTATTCAGAACAGTTATACCATGTCAACAGAATAAACACAAAACAAGCAGAAAACAGAACCCAGAATTTTAAATCAGTTTTGCATTTAGCAATAAAACTGCTAAAAAGTACAAATTACTGTAGAATTATATCGTACTTATTAGGTATACGATTCATTAAGCTGAAGGATAATGTTATGAATTTTCATTCAAGAGTTGCTAATAGCCATGTAACACAACATTTAGCACAGACATAGATAAGACACACTTTCAAGTATTACAAGACTATTCTATGGTAACAGTGGTTTTTTCGTAGTATTAAACACCCCTGGATCAACTTCAAGCGCAACAGAGAACGGTACTATCCACTCAAATGTTCTTGATTCTGGCAATTTAAAAAGACGGGGCATCTTACGTCTTCCTCCTCACTTTGGATCATCCTCACCAGCCGTTGCACAGCGTAGGTAACATCTGTAGGAAAACCAGTGAAAACCAATACATAAAACACGTCTACGTACAATTCATGCACCACGTCTACGTACCATTCAGACTTGAAAATCGTGTTCTTTATGAAAGTTATATCAAAGAGTAAAGTAGGTAACATAACATGTGGATGTGAAATCACGTCTCCCCCAGTTATTGTGTAGGCGTAACGCCAAACCTAGTTATGAGACACATGGCTATCCGTGTGACAGCATGTGGGAATGACAAACGGCAATGACCCCAAAATGCAATCAGCATGTCGTTATTAATATTAGCTCTTAGTGACATCTCAGTCATATTTAGTTTAGTATCTAACAATCTTAACTATATTAAAACAGTGGTTTTAATCCACGATACCAATATGCTGAAATATAACCGATACGTAGCTAATAACAATAATAATCTATTTAATAAACGAAAGTAATGCCAAATTCCTTATGACAAGGATTAACGTACTCCCGAACAATAGCTTGTGGCTAATCCTTCCTATAATGTGCCCAATAGTTGCCGATAGCTCGCTACTTTCACACCTTCGACATTCTAAGAACTTGTGGGCGTTCTCTCCTTTTATTGACTAGTATCACATAATACTACAGTTCAGTTTGCATGAACTAAGAAGATAAAACAATACGAATGTATCCCACCTTTAACTGATTGTTTGTAGCAAATGTAACACACTACCACCTTTAACTCCTGACTTGATAGCGAACACAACAGATGACTTCCGGAACAATGCATTCTGGGACGTGTGGTCCTTCAGGTCTGTCTCCCCCAGACGGTGAAGTTCCGCACTCTATAGTGCCGTTACTAGCCTGTATGCGTTTACTTCCCCGAGTGTAGAACCCTAGCTTTAGTTTACCAGAGGTACTGTAGTGAACAAGGGGCGTGGTTAGATATTCTTGTCCCCTCTGACAAGATGTCACCTTAGGCCACCTGCTAGGGTCCCCTCTGTACTTTTTTGCTTGGAACAGGGGGGTATTCTAATTATATTTTCTCAGTTGTGGGGGTGTTCTGACTATACAATTTTGGGCTCCTTTAAAGGAAAAAAATGTTCAAACCGTCTAAAATGCAACAGAAAATAATAATGACATTGTACATTTCCTACATATTACTAGAAGTTAAACAAAATCACACAGCTGACATTTATGCCCAGCACAACATGAGAAACAAGCTCCCCCACCAAGAAAACAAGATTTGTGGGCTTTTGTTTGCACAGCAATTGCACCACCTCCTGCCCAAACTAATGATACTCTTCGGTATGAAATTTGGTTAAATCTCTTGCAAGAAACCAATATATTAAAATGTTCCTGGGATCATTTAAGCACATATTTCAAATAAGTATTTCCTTCTTTTTACAATAAAATAGTAACACGTATATCCTGTTATGCTACAATTTCTGGCTCAGTAATATAATTACTGACTTAGATTGCATTTTAGCTTTTAATTTAAGAGGTATATGGCAAAGATGCATCAGTACAAAAACATTCAGTTGATACTTTTATTTCATATGTAAGAAGGCCCAGGCTGGGGCG